>KN477375.1:6403-19792 GCA_000787095.1 Periophthalmodon schlosseri
TTTTATCAGTTGGTGCTTAAAAATCGATAGTTAATGATTAGCCCGGGTGGTTGCGGGTCAAATGGCCTTTAGCCTATCTCGCCTTTGCTTTGTTTCCTCGCTTCATCCTCCTCTTGTCTGGAGACTGGAGCAGGGTTAGGGTTACTCTGCTAAATGAACAGCTGAGAGCGGCAATTGAGTGCATATAAAAGCCGTCCAACTGTCATAACAAAGACACACTGACAGCAGAGGACAAAGAGGTGTCCAGGGCCCCCACCCCAAAGATCTCCGGACTCATACATGGACGCCCGAAGAGCCCACAATGGTTGAGAGCTGGGGACTCGGAGCTCCGGGCTCAAGTTGAAACCAGTGAATGGGCCAGAGGGGAGCCATTACTAAGCCTGTTAGCAGCACAAGAGTAGTGTAGGAGTAGTGGACCCAGACGTGCAACAGACAGTCCTTCAGCTATAGTCCAAAGTAAATTTTATTGTTTAGGTGCCATTTTTGATCAGCAGTGTCAGGCACTTTGTGATTGATGATTTTATGTGTGTATAAATTATGTATGCCAGGCAAATCTGACTGCACACCAATACCTGTGGGTGTAAATAAAGTTACCTGACCCGACTGACTTCATTCAGTGTTGGTTGTTGTTATCTGAACTGCACCACTATCATGCTTCGTGGCGCTTAGTAGTTAAGTTGCAATACATGTGCAGTCGCGTGCTCTATCTTCCATTTTAAATCTGAGAAGTATTATTCTAATAGAACATGAAGGCAAACTTGTTTTGGTTATGAATTTGAATGGGTTCAACATAAAGAACAAGCCATTTAGCCGAGGTTTACAATTGTAAATTTATAATTTTGCTCTCACAATAACAACAAAGTGGTCTTATGGTTTGTTGTAATACAAATGGTTGAAATTAATATGAACATACACATTAAAGTAAGACAAATTCTGGACTAAGACTGACTAAGTGAATGAACGTTGCGTTATATTTTTCAAGATTCCCATGCAGCACATGTCCTGATTTGGTCCTGATATAGTTTTTTCCCCTGCTGTGAAGTAAAACTGGTGACAACACAAACCAGCATTCACATAAATACAGGTTTTAACACCATATGCCCTGCCTAATCCAACCCTGTACTTTTCTGAAGTTGCACATCTCGAATCTGTACTTTAATGAATTATAAAATGTGATTATGTTTGTGTAGTTTCCTCACCCCTACATCTTACGAGGTGTCCAGAGTGACTCAGAGGCTGAATGTGGCCCCTCCATCCTATTAGGCTCCTATTAATGACTCTTTTGTACTGGGTTGAGGAGAGGCATTGAGCCCTCTGTCACCCCATCACCCCCCACCTCTGTTGCCACTCCTGCCTCCATATCCACCTGCTGGGGCTTTGTCTGTGGCTTTGGGCGAGCTTTGGCTTTCTGACCACACTCTCCGGCATGGTGGCGTCCACAGAGGAGCTGGCAGGAGCGCTGGAAACAGGAGCAGACCGCCGTGCAGTCGCTGTGGTCTGAGGGAAGCTACGGAACAGGCCGGACCATCTCAGCCCTGTAAACTCTGTCTGCATGTTATACGGCACATTATTTTAGTTATGATTGCAGTTCTTTTGGCCCATCCAGCAGCACAGTTTATAGAGGGGAGTGAGAATTTCTCCCATGCTACAAATAGACAGAGCTATAAGACGTCAGGCTAAATAAATGAATCGGAGCAGGTCTGCAATGGAGGAAACAGTAAAATGTCAAATATAAAACAATGGGACACATGATTAATCTTTCCAAAACAGACACCAAATACTTGGTAATCAGTTTGTAACAGGTGTATTATTTTTTACACATCAATAATAATGTTGCCCTTGTGGTGAGAAGCCAGGCAGAATTGTTTGTAGTAATAAACCCAGTTTAGTTGCAAGCAAAATGAGCTTACCCTAAGAAAGTATATGTTATTATGTTATTATCTACTATCCAGAAATCTTTGTGTCTTATCAGGCCAAATTGCCCCTAAAAAATCTGACTAAAAAGCCAAAGCCTGACTAAAAAATCAAAATTACCCAATACGACTAATAACTGTGTTAAAGGGTAGCATTCTATTTGCAGCCTGAGTGTTTTATGTCACAGTGATGTCCAGACAGGTGACTGGGACTGGACTGAGGCACACTGTAGACTAGCACCTGCTTTGCGCTCATGTAAAAGGAGCTCAGAGCCACTTTCAGTGACACACAGCAGACGTAAAGGGCCTGTTCACTGTCACAGTGCAGCACAGAGCTCCTCTGTCAGAGCTGCTCTCGCCCTCTGTCATGCTCTCACCACACACCAGTGGACATATGAATGTTTATTGTCATGCATAATGCATAGGCATCAGGTCCAGGGTGTGAGGGTGCAAGGCTAACTCTAAATACATCAAAAAATATCTTTCATTCCTTTTGGGATTTGAAGATTTTTACAATCTTCAGAATCAGAATTGCTTTTATTCATCCAGAAGGGGAAATTCTTTGCATTACAGACAACACACTTATATTCTGCCCTCAGTCTCTTCACCAGTGTACACCAAGGTTCAATTATGCCAGGTTCACGTGTCTTTGTGGATATGTATGCAGGTTATGGTATACTTTATTCCCCTATTCCCATAGAGAAATGTGTATGCATTTGATCCATTCTTCTGTGGGTACCACAGTGCCGCACTGCCCATCATCTTTAGATCTTGAGCTAGATTTGGTAAAGACTTTAGCTGGAGGATATTTTTTAACCTCTTGTGCATGTTTTGGGTTTGGGTTAAGATCACATGGGCCATGGTTCAAATCACAGCTTGGTAGAGGTAATCTCATCTACCATTAAACAAAAAACTATAGTTTTCTACACCAAATAAAAAAAAAATAGGTACAGGGTTGAGCCAGATGTCATCGTGTCAGGGGAATGATTTCAGGTTATGAAGGACTCCAAATATTTTAGGGTTGTTTGATTATAAACTCTCAACCAAGTTCTTCGGACTTTTATTCTCGACAGCGCAATAGTTGAAGGTGCAGGAGTGTAAGGAGTGTGAGGAGTGTGTAGCATGTTGTTGAGTGCTTTGTCCTCAGGCTATGTTCATATGCTCTTGTCAGTGTTGTTGTGCTCTGGACAGGAAACCAACTATTTCCACCTCTGTGAAGAAGAGCCCAAACCACAACACCCCTAAGGCCAAGGCCTCTAGGACAGGCTCATCACAAGGGACAACCAATCTAGTCAGCAGTAACCACCTGTGTCCTGACCTACAGTCCAATCAACACACTAAAAAAAAATATCTATCTATCTATCTATCTATCTATCTATCTATCTATCTACCTACCTATCTATAGGTAGATAGATAGATGCAGATGGTTATGGTCCTGACAGTGACGGTGTTCCATATCATTGTAGTTAGCAGGTTTGAGCTGTTACATTTCTTTTAGAAGTGATCCCCATTTGTGAAGTTATATTATTGAAAGTTATAACAGGGTGCGACACCTGTACAGGCAGAAAACTGTCTTTAGTATGTAGCACATAGGAGTAAGTCTCTTGCCTTGCTCCCTCCCCAGAGTGCCCCCCTTATGTAGTCATGTCCCCTGTGTGTCTGCATGTGTCTGTGTCCCACT
Organism: Periophthalmodon schlosseri; assembly: GCA_000787095.1. Lineage (NCBI taxonomy): Eukaryota > Metazoa > Chordata > Actinopteri > Gobiiformes > Gobiidae > Periophthalmodon > Periophthalmodon schlosseri. Next base: position 9,998 of record KN477375.1, read on the forward strand.
CTCTGGCAGACAGGGGTTTAAAGTTGGAGATCTGTGCTGTGTGAGGTCAAAGCTCTGGCATTTGCAGTCGGAATCACAGTTCTGCGGAAAACCACAGCGTCAACCCCACAATCCCCAATTACCACAGTGCATTCACTTGTACATATGCACCTCCACACATGCATGCACATACATTACAATGTGTGAGCATCATATATCTTTGTGATTAGTGCATCTGCTCAAGACAGATGCGATAGTCTGAGCCAAAATCAGTATATTTAAAAGACAAAAAGCTTCTGTGACTTACCTACAATTACAAGAATATAAACAATGAAAATCTTCAAATTTCTTATACCATAGCAAATAATGACACATCTTGCTAAAAAAAAAAATAAATACAAATATAATGATATAATACTAAATCTAAAAGTATTTCCTGCTTGGTATACTATTGGATCCTCACTGGCACATATAGATAATATACAGAGGAGCATGCTGAGCCATAAAAAACACAGGCTCCACAGACAAAAGCCTTGTCATGCTCTAGTGGGGTCCTGTCACTAATCCACGCAGCTTTAGAGGCTGCAGACAGCAAGCACACACACACACAAGCACACACACACTGCACATCACTGCGAAAGGAAATGTGACACACAGACACACAGGCTGATGAGGGGCTCCTCACACATGCCCTTTCACTTACACACATGGACCAAGCCTGGGTGTTAAGGCCCAGCAGAGCTACTGGCGACAGGTTGGACAGAGGAGATGGCTCACTAAGCCTCACGACACAGGGGAATACTGCCTCGGCCTCCACCACCTCACCAAAAAGTGGCTATTTCATCAGCTTCATAGTGTAATTATTAAATCAACACAAAGTACTGACACTTGTCATTGAAAAAGCATGGGTCTTGAGATGAGTACATTTCGAGACGAGTTAAAAATCAATTCACGGTTTGAAAATCAGACATCCTTAACAGTACCTTCTTTTTTTTAAGCCTTGAGACATTTTATTCAGCTTGTACTTGCCTAAAGTGTTAGATTACTACACTGGCTGTACAACAATAAAAACAAATTGAATAAGCATAGAATTGTATGGTAAGTCTGCTACAGAATGCTTGGTGGCTGGCGTGTATTTTGATAATTGAGGTTATGTATGTGTGTGAACTCGGAACAAGGGCAGTCATAATTGGGGCTTATCACCACAGAGCAGGATAGAACCCGAGGTGCCAAAGTGGGATTGGTAATGTCTGACCCATCTGACTAAGGAAGAGTGTGTGTAAGCAGCAGTCTGTCTGATGAATTCATCGCAGCAACGGTGTCAACTTGCACCAATGCATGTCAGTAACTACATACCCTAGCTGTGGAATAACATGGCGTCATTTCAATGAAGAACTTGGTACATTGCCATGGAATACTAACACAGTCCCACTCCTATTTATAGTCATATTACTATTTATAATCCCAAATGTAATAATGTACATATGACGGTACTGTATTAAAATAATCAAGCATTTGTGATACAGGCTTCCTCTCTCATTTCACATTTAGATTAACCAGTTCTTTTATAGAACTGCTAACGTTCTTATCATTATCATGAAGTCTTGCACTCAGCCACTCTCCTGGGTCCTTCACTATGCACAGACCATTCATTGCAGTGGATTCTCACAGATCCAGAGTATTTAGGGTCTCACATGGAAGACGTCTTGGACAGACAGTCGCGGCTCTCACTCCATCACTCCAGAACATTCCTGTGAGCTAGCTGGCGTTGTTCTCAGAAGTAGATCATTTTCTCTTGTGTCCAGCATCTGGAGCACTTCACTCAAATCAAAGACACTTTTATTGATTTTCCTCTTGAAACATTCTTCCTTTCAACATTCCAGCCTCTCTGCCACGTTATAAGACAATTGGCACGGACCATAGCTCTGAGATTAAAGCTTATAATAGTGTAGGTGAGGGTGACAGGAGCCATCCTGCTGCAGGGCCACCTCTGCATGTTAACCAGATGGAGCAGAGCACTGCAGCTACAGCAGGTGCAGTCCAGGTGCCTCCTTGAATAGACTCAAACTAACTCTGTGGAAATCTAGGAGCTTTCACAGGTTTTCTGCCAAAAGTTAAAATGAACTTCCCACAAAAATTGGTTGTAATGGAAATTAAAATAGATGGTATATTGAATTATCTATTTGATTTATAAATGTTCTATTTGAGAACAGTTGGAAGAATACAGCAAATAACCATAACAATTCCCAAGTTTATTTGTCTGATGCTTAGTCACCAATAAAACACACTCTCAAGTGTAAAGATTAAAAGATGTTTAGGTGCTTCAGGATCTAAATACAGATATCTGGAGTAAAATGATGCAAAGTGGCACTTGCCTGGTGTATGGCAAAAGTCATGTATACATGGATGTGGGTATACAGTGTGTTCAAGTACTTTGGTGGGAGGAGTACTTTTTAGGAGTACTAATTATAGTCATTCAAATTGCCCTGAAACAGGATACCAGTCTTTGTTAAAAGCTGAGAAAATGTATTAAATTAACCATGTATTGTTTTTACTGTTGTAACCGGTGTAGTCAGATCCAGTGCAACAGATTACAAACCCTAAAAAGGTGATCTTTTCTTTCACCTGTGGCTGCCTACACCATGAGGACTGTAAATGCTGGTGACAACAGAAAAAAAAGCTTTTTGAACAACACGCAGACAGACCCAGGCTTACCTGCACAGACAGACGCAGAAGGAGACTCATCTTGTTAAAGTTTATCCAAATTGCCTCGTTGGACGAATGTGGCAAATAGCCAGATCTGCAGAGACCACCTGCTTCAAGCGCTCTCGGAGTGGCCGTTTAATTCAAAACAGAATGCTACTGATTGAGTTCACACTGGCCCAAGCACACCACTCTTGGATAGAATGCCCTTTTACGCCAACCTAACTTGGGGCTGTTGTTTTCACACGTTTGTGAGCAACCCCAGTGCGCACTAGATTTAGTTCTGTTTACTTTTCTTTTTGGTCGGTCTTGTTCACATATACTGCGCATCATTCACCCCAAACATCGCATGATGAGCCATGTGAGAGTCCATCAGCTGATCACCAAACTTATTTCCAGAACAATGCGCTTCAAACTGAAAGTGAAACATAGTAAATTCTATGTTTCAGTCCCAATTTGTTGTGTTGTCACTTGATTTTATTTTTGTGTCAAATCTTAAAATTTAAATGCCTTTTAACATGTCTAAATAAACTTTGTACATTACTAGTATATGTCACCTTCCTCCTTCGTTTTACTGGACTTGCCTGTGTTATTTATATTAAGGGGACTTTAGTCTCTCTCTGGTTACACTGTTAAAGAGCCAAGTCACTTTGGTGTGTCTTACTTTGTCTTTGATATAAGAAGATCTTAAAGTCGTGTGACAGTTAACATGTTTTTGTTCAATGTCAGCTGTGTCTCTTTTTTTTTTTTTTTAAAGGAAGTAGTTAGACAAAAACATAAAATTCTGTACATAATCAAACTGACCACTTTGCTGAACTGACTCTTATCTGCCCTTATTTGGCCAGTTGACCCTGCCAGAACACGGATCATTTAAAGAGGCTTCCATCACAACAACAATGTGTCACGTTTGGCTTCGACAAAGCTTCAGCATAGTCCAAAGATATTCAAGATCCCATATGGTATTACCTTAACCTCTCCATCCAGACATCCCTGCCCCTTGGCCTGGCCTTCTCTCAGACTACATTACCAACACCTCAAACCCAAAGGGGCAACCATTACCTTTACTCTGTCCTTGTTCCCTTCGCCTGTTTCTGATTCCAATATGGTTATGATTAATCACTCTACCAGTAATCAGAGTGGCCCTTCTTCCCCTTCCCACTGCCTCTCTCCAGATGACACGATAGGATCCAGATGGGTGATCGATGGCGTACGGACGACGTTCATAAGCAACAAGGCACTGCGGTTTCCACTTACAGACAGGAAGACCCATCCACTGGTCCTGGTCCACATTGTGGCTGCACTGGTGATTAATGAGGTTTTACTGGCAATGAAAAGTGCATGTATTAGTGTATACGCAAATAGATGGTAGGACCCCCTGTGGTGTAGTGTTCACATGAGTTCCCAGAGGTCACAGAGTGTTTGGGAAATGTGGTGAGAGAATATATGGATGTCTGTGGACACGATGATGTCAAATGGCTGGAATGGTGGCACGAATGATGCTAGCTTGGTATGGAGGAGTCCGTTTAGGTCACCGCACAAAGTCTTGTAAGTCACGTGATCAGCAGGCGGAGAGATCAACTTCTATCTCATCATCTGGAATTTATCACGCACCACATGCTTGGGCTTAAAACTGCACCCATGAGACATATTCTCCACAAATCAATAGCTGATAAATGCCTTGATCTTGTCTCTTTTCAGCATCCTTACCATATGTATGCATAATCTTCCAGGTCAGTTCCAGGTAGATTTAGACCCAAACCAAAACAAACCAAATGATAGGGATAATCAGAGTATGATAATTGGTGTTAGATCACCCATAACAATCTTGCAAAAGATGACAGTTCACTAGGGTAGATAAATGAACTTAACTAATAAATACTGGAAACAACTAGGGTGTGTTAATTCCAGCATAGTTAGCTCCTCCCTTCAGACAGACAAAGGCAGTGACTTACCAGAAACCTGTCAGAACTGAAGAAGTTCCTTGGATGAATGGTGAAATATATTAACTCTTAAAACTTTTGTCCAGTTTACAGAATTCAATTTTTATTTGCGATCCTTATCGTATACCATTGCCCTGCTGTTGTCTTCTGTTCTACCTCTCACTGGAGCAGTCTGCTGGGCTGCCACGCTGCTGTGCCTGGCTGGGGTACAGTATGGCAGAGCTGTGCGATCATGTGTTGTGCAGATGTTTGTGTCGACTGGAGTCTCTGGGTGGCTCTGCATGCTATCAGATAATAAGACGAGGATCAGACCAGATCGCCACTGACTCCGGGATTTACCTTCCATTTCCACTCAGTCTGTCGGACTGCTTTAAGTGTGGTCTAGTCATTTTTGGTTCCCATCAGTGCTGCCAAATTTGTACTTAAAAAGGGCGTATTATGCTAAATCGATTTTTTTGAGCGTTCTACCATGTTATAACATTGTTCTCTCATCAAAAACATGCCTGAAGAGGTTTTATATGTCATCCATGGGTGAGTAATTTAGCAATCTCTCCTGGGGCCTATTTGAACTCTCCTTACGGTTAGCTGTAAGATTCTGTCCAATGCTCAGCCCACAAGCCTACGTCATCCCTGCTCCCACGCGACAATAGTCCATAAATATACAAAAACATGATACAAAACTGTACACAACAACTTGACAAACCTGATGTGATTTGCAGTAGTTTCATTAGTGGGATGCATAGGAAGGTACAATTGTTCCAATACGTTTGAATGTGTAAATGTTAATTTGTACACTGGTAAATAAAAATATTTATTTTTTACACTTACAGATATCATTTTACACTTGCAAATAACATTTTACATTTACAAATATCATTTTACAAATCGTTTTGAGACAAACTTGGGGCAACAAATGTCTCAAAACTTGTGAAAGCGTAATTTTCAGATTTGTACTTGTAAAATTACAAAATTGTACCTGTAAAACTAAATTTGTTGGTGTAAAACGATATTTGTAAGGGTAAAAAAATATATATATTTTTGTTTACCAGTTTACAAACCAATATTTACACATTGAAACGTTTTGAAACAATTGTACCTTCATAGATGCACGCTGAATGAGTTGCAATAGCGCTCTGAAGGGGAAGTGACTTAGCGCAGAGAGCAAAGAGAGGGGGGACTCAGAGTATCAAAACTGAAAGTGAAACTTATAAGAGATGTTAATACGTTGGTATCGGCGAATATATTTTCAAAACAATAAAAGGTAGCATGTTGATCTAAACAATGTGAAAGCTGTTGTTATAGCCCAAATATGTAAAATACCCCTCTTTAAATAAAAATATAAAGTACACGTGACAATTGACTTTTTTATGATTTTAATGTAGCTAACTATTTGTTATACTCAATTACAGGTAAGTGCAAGTTTAAAAATCTACTTAAAATGTCAAATTACTCAAAAAAATCTGCTCAGTAACAGTAACGTGAGTATTTGTAATTAGTTACTGTCCACCCCTAGCTATATTTGATACACTATCTACTTTCAAATGACTGTGAGCACCAGCAAACTTCAGGGAGATTTACTGAGGTGGGCTTGTTTTGCAGTGTGGGTCTCCCTTATTGTTATTGTCCCAAAATCTCATGTATTGTAGCTTACTTATCAATTTCAGTTCAAGCGGTAGAGAAGACTTACAGGTTCAAAGCCCAAATCACGTACTGCTAGGCTAACATCAGACCACCCATAAACGAGACTCATATCTGAGAGGTGAGAAGTACACGTGCAAATATTCTCCCTGGCTGCTCATGTCTGGGGCCCTGACCACTGCGCTGCCTTGGGCACTTGGGCTCTCTACGTGTTTGGGGGTCACTCTTAGGATCCTGGATAAAATTACCACCGCACACAGCAGTTTAATGGCCCCAGTACAATGTGTCTGCACCTCTATACGCTGTCACCTACATCTACGCTAGCACTGAGCGTATACCCCACCACCCAGGACGTCCCGTAGTGTGAAGAATCTGCCTCGGGCCTGTTGCACTGTGGATGTTTGGGGTCCGAGCTATACGGAGCTATGGGTGCAGTGCTGGTTAAATGGTAAGTTGTATGGTTGCTTCTCTGTGTGTGTGCTGTGTTTTGGGGCTTGGGGGCAGATTTAAAATGACTGATGTGTTGTGAGCAGCGCTGAGGGACACCTGAGACAGCGGGCGGATCGAATGGACAACTCAGGGTTTTTGGAGAGTAACACAAAAACATTAGCACAAAAAAAGCAGGTAGAGTAGACAGGGCTGGAAACACATGTCAAGTGGGAATTTGTGTGCAGTAGGTAAAAAATGGGGATGATGTTTTGTAGACACACCAGAGTAATGAGTCCCACACACTTTGAGAGGAAGCGTAATGGAGTATGGAGAATTGCAATTTCACTATTTGGCATAAAGCAATATTAATGCTTTAAATATCCCGAATATTTGGCTGGAAATAATGAAACCGGGGGATATGCAGTGGCTATTAGAACTAAAAACTAAATATCCATCTGATCCGTTTTTTTTTTTTGTTTTTTTTTTATATCACTGAGATTGGGGAACCTATTTTTAATGTTTTAGAAGTTGGGGAAGCCAACATACCTGGAGGAAACCTACAGAAAACATGCAAACTCCATCCATTACACAAGTAATAATCACCTTTAACTAAATCCAATATGAACAATATGCAAATATATTATATTAGTTTCAAAAACAGGTTCAGGCTAATAGTCAATGGCCCTGTTTCAAGAACCAGGTTTAGGCCAAACTCAGACTTTGTTAACCCTGAAAAGTGGTCAACTCAAAGTTCCCTGTTTCATAGAGAGGGTTAACATAAAACCCGAGTCAGTCACCATGGTAACTCACTCTCTGACCCCACCCTGGTTCAGAGTAGGTTTTATTCTTCTAACCCCGAGTTAAACCAGTCTGCTCCTGAAGGAGAGCTCTGATTGGACAGTTCATTTCCCCATTCATAGAAGTACTAGGAACAGTTAAAACAAGGTTTAATGATGAGAATTTAACTTGAATTTGAATTGAATTTATTTTCCAGTTTTAAACATTTTGTTTCCATTTGTAATTTATAAAATAAAACAATTCACTGCTTATGATAACTTCTTACATTAGTTTGGTCATGTTTATCAGCTTGATATCAAGCAAAAAGATCTATTAATTTAATTAACTGTTGCCTTGATATTAATTAATAATTGTATTATTGTATGTACATATAAAAGTACAGTTTATGTTATTATACTCCAAATGCTCAAATAAATATCAGACCTTTAAGTGCAATATGTGCAAATGATGGGGTGTAAAATTACTATAAAGTTATAAAATAGTATTTAATGAGCTACAAAAGTACAAGTGTAAAAAATATAATGTGTTTTAATGCATCACACTAATTATTCATTTAAGTTTTACTTAACACCCCATTTAATATCAAATCAGACAGGGCCAACTCTGAGTCAGGAATTAAACTCTGGGTTAGTTCAACCTGCTTTGTGAAATAGGGCCATTAACTCTTCAGTCCGTGACACTTGGTAGTGGTAATATACCGGGCCCAGGCAAATGTGTGTAGCAGCCGATCTGCAACTACAGTCTCTTCATCCAATTAATTTCCAATATGAAATGAACAAATTTGGATTCTTATTTTATTGTATGCGTCCACCTTTATTAATTGCACTATTTTTAAAAGTGAAAGTGACACCTGCCTGTCTGCGGTAGGCCTGCAGTTGCAATGGTGGTTGTGTGTGTGGTATTTTGACAACACTCCTGGGGCATCAAAATGTCAGCCTGAATCAAACCCGAGGAGGAGGGGGGGACCTTCCAAACTCTCTCCAAACTGGCTGGTGTTGAGAGAGCTGCTGCTGACAGACACTGCAGAGCCTTCGTATCAGTCTGCCTCTCCCATGTCTGTTTGTGGGTCATGCTTATTAACATGTGGCCCATGTTTCCCAGTGGCTCTGGTACAGCAGTGACACAGGGCCATTCACTGCAGACACCGGACACTGAGCCGTAGCTCCAGGATTAATGTGGCATTCCTCCTTCATCCTATAGTCCTTCCTCCTTCTCTCCCTCCCATATCTCCCAGATCAGACCCTACCTACTGTGTATTTATTTACCGTGCTACATGTTAGACACATTCATTTATTTATTTGTGCTTGTAGTTAATAATGCACTGGAATATAGTAAGTTAACATGTGGTCCCCCAAATTTCTCAGAATTGACTATTATTCTAAGCATTTTATTATCACTTAAACAATATATCTGCTCTGTTTGTTTGAGTTTTTGCAGATCTGAACAACCCATTACATGTCCAGAATAAATTTTCAGTCTTGATGACTCTTGTTTTTGCAGTCATTTCTTGTCCCTCTGTTGGAAGAACTGTGGAAAAGACATGCGTTTAACGATGGCAGAGACCTGGAATTTGTCTTAGGATTGAAAAAAAAAACCCCACACACATTTACGCTGTGTCCAGAATTATGTCCATAAAGTCCCTTTAAACATACTTAGAGGTTCGAGAGACCTAACACTTGACCATGGAAAAGTTAGCTGCCCCTTGTGTGAGTTCTACATTATATTGGAAAAGCAATGTTTTATGAGGGGAATTAAGTTTCATAAGGCTCGATCTGTGTGCCCTTGGTCAGCTGAGAGGAACATTCACACACACACACACACACACACACACACACACACACACACTTGGGATACTGGAGGTGGGTCCAATAACATGGGGGAGAGCTCAACTAACCATAACCCTTCCAATGGCAGTCCCACTTACCTCCAGTTACTTCACTTTGGGTCTCAGTTTGAAGGCAGTTTTTGAGTACAAAACATTATTAAAGCTACAATTGACATTTCTGAATGTCTGAACAAACTCCATATGACCTTCTTATTACCATAGATATGACCCTTCACACCCCCCATTATTGTCTGTTCTCGCTGCTGACCTCTGGAAAGAGGTTTTGCAGCATTCAATGCAAGACTCCTCTAAAATGTGTAGGCACTTTACTAAGCACTGCTGCACTTTTATCTGCATTTTTAATATAAATACCTAAGCACTTTATATAATATTATGCTGCAGATTTTTTTAACCAGATTTTGCTCTGTGTGCACTTGTAATAAAATCTGTCTAAGTTATTATTATTATTATTATTATTATTAT
>KN477375.1:19831-45679 GCA_000787095.1 Periophthalmodon schlosseri
CTAAAATATTGTGATATTGTTGTCTCACAGTAATATTGTGTCGCTGTGGCAAATATCAAATTACATTCTCCTTTTCTTAAATACATTGTTTTGACGCAGCAATAGCTAAAAAAAAACAGTGAACTATGTAACCCTTCTGGTGGAGGGCACACCGTCTGCTTATCTCCATAGAGATGTTATTGGTTTGCCTGGAATGTTTCACAGTATGGCATTAATCTTATCTGTCTACATAGAGACAAGCAGGTGTCACCACCAAGCCAAGTTACAGGTCAGATCTGCGGATAGGGAAGCCAACTCACAGTAAGAATGCATGTTTTTCAAGGTATTTTAGCAATAAAAACTATAATTGAAAACACGCAAAATAGATGCGTTTACTGTGGAACATTCCAAACATTCCACGGAGTCATGCCGGTGGTGTGCGCCCTCCACCAGAAAAAGTTACGCAGTGGAGCTTTAAAGTTTGCACAACTCATTCCCACCTATTTCTGATGGGGTATAGATGAAGGAATATGAGAATTGTCACTATGGGTTCATCACTCCAGTGCGTCTGTCAGCGCCTGGGCCTTCTGCTGATCTTATCTCTGCATAACCATAGCCTGCACATTCTTAAGCACAAGCATATACCACATACATGCACACCTGCGAGCCACCTCCAAGCTTTAACACCATCACTCTCAATTACAGAGGGCACCATATATCAAGACATCACAGAGATTACAAATAGTTTTAGTCAAAAAATGAGGAATTGCCAAAGTCCTCCCCATTTTTCACACATTTCATTTAGAACATTTTGAATAGACACCTGGCATATTTTTCTCACACTCCTGAACTGAACCAGGCAAGAGTCATCGTGCGGGGGAAAAAAATGGATCTTGAATGCTCATAAAAAGTTTTGGAATTCCTTCTGAGTGAGTCATGTTGGTTTAAGAAATGTTACAGAGCATAAAGTTAGCGCACAGACACAGCAGGGAAATGCATATATGCACTGAGAGGCGGTTGAACATGGAGGAGCATTTATACAGTTATAACAGCTTGTCATAAATCACCTGCAAGACTAATTTGTGGGAAAAGATAGAGCCTCTTTCCTGTACAAGTTGTGGAGGCAAAACTAGTACCAGTCAATACATCAGATTTTATTAATTGAAAATTCTTATTGCAAAAGATCTTTCCCATTTAAAAACACAAAGCCAGAGCTGTGCCGCGTGTCCCTCCTCGCATTGATGAGTGGCTGTGGTTTTGATTGATCTTACACACATAAATGCTGAAGCTGCCAGTGTGTATGGCCCCTTATTAGTAAAGTACTTACTAACCGTGACCATGGAGGAAGAAGCCTGGTGCATCACCATATAACACTATGGGATGAACACATTGGCTGTGCTACATTCATGCATGTGAATGCTGCAGCAATGTGCCAAATGGTTTGCGAGAGCAAGGACTGAGTTTTATTTTGGTGGAATTCTAAAGTTGCATATTAAAAACATGTGTAGAAGAACCAGTTAGTTGTCCTAAACAATATATAATGTATATGCTAATTATAATTATCTTGGGATTCTTCATTTAAAAAAGTATGCAAATGTAGTATGACAGTATTTGTTTGCTAATGGAAAAGAACCTTTAAACACACAGAAGACTTTTTTTAATGTCATGAACACACCGCACCTTTATACAAACACTTGTACACTGGTCTTCTGGTTTTACATGAGAAAATGTCTTGGCTTCTGTCTCCACTGCTGACCCTGTGGTCTGACAAATCCTGAATTAATTAAAAAGGGAAATCCCACTGGTTCAGAGGTAGAGGCACACTCGCTCGTTCTCTCACAGACACACACAGACTGAGTGTCTCTCGCCCTTATGCGCTGCTCAGGGATTAGTGGGCCTTGTTCAATGACGGGAGTGTTTCCAGGTCGACAGAGAGTGACGAGGCTTGGTTCAAACATTACTCAGGAACCTGCTTATACGGCTGCTATGAACTTTAGTTTTATTTTGGTTTAAATCTGGGATATCTCACTCTGCGAGCACATGAATTTCAGAGATTTCATTTGTTGCAGAAGCATACACTTGTTTGTATGTACTCTTATTTATATGTCAGCTGACAACAATTGAATCAAAGAAAAAAGTACAGCACTATTGCCAATACCTAACCTGCAAGCCAGATTGATACTTGCAATACACACTTGATTATCACGATAGCGCTGTGTACTTTCTCCCCTGCTCTTCTCCCTGTACACTAACTGCTGCATGTTCAGCCACGTCTCTGTAAAGTCAGATTTGTGGTCGACACCACCCTCATCGGGCTCATCTCAACCATCAGCTCCCATCGAGAAGTCAACACCACTCTCATCGGGCTCATCTCAACCATCAGCTCCCATCGAGAAGGCCCAGCAGAGGATGCACTTCCTACAGCAGCTGAGTAAAGCCAAGCTGTCCTGGTTTCTTTTCATCGGTGCTTCCTCTTTGGCTTCTGCTCAAACCACAATGCTGCTCTGTGATTGGTGGTCACTGGTCACTGGTGGGTTGGGCCCAAACGCAACATCGGGAGTGGGACAAGATGGATTCTCAATTTGTGAACTCACAAACAAATGGAAATTAATCCTGCGGTGTAAGGAAAACTGATATCCACAGGTCCAGTTGACTTGTGTAATTGTTTGGTTGGATTTCAATATCAAGATTTTTCTGCTATTTGGCTGACACTGAAGAATAAAGTCATCACAAATTTCTTGTTTGACCAATCAAATTTTTGTTTCTTGCAAGAATCCAAGCTCCCTACATATGTAACATACTTGGACATTTTTTAAACCCATCATATTACAAATTTGGCGCAGACTATGCTGGAAAACATTCAAAATGAGTTCAAAATGAGTGCTAATCATGTGTTTTTGTTAATTTAATGTTCATCAAAGAAAGCCTTGCTTACTGTGAGCATTTTAGTAACATTTATATCATCATTAGAGAAATCATACAAACAGGAAGCAAAACTCCTTCCTGACTGTTCAGCGTGGGCTCTGTGTGTTGACATTAGTGTAACTTTTCACTCAGAAGTTGTCCCGATGTGAGGAGCTGTAATCAGTGTTTCATCTTCATTTCAATAAACACGCACCATCTGTCCATCGTCAGGCTGCTGTGGGGAAAACTAACCTCCAGGTTTGGACATTATGATTGTTTTCCATAGATTAACTATTACATTTACATCATATCTGGGCTCATAGATAAAGTTCATGACAAAATCCTTAATATGCTACTTGAGGTTATTCAGCATTGCTGTTTCAAGGTCTTTATGTGATAGGAATAGATAGTTACACCACAAGGAGTTCAATGCAGGCTTGTAATCCGTAAATTGGCTGCTGAGCCTCTATTATAGCAGAATACAGCAGCCCTGCATGTGGCCTCTGTATGAGCATGAGCCTATCATTGTGAAAGTTTGTTTAACTAAGTGTAAGCACTTCCCGTTCAGCCAGAATAACAGACTTTAATAACAGTCCGGAACACTAGAAAACTGTCATTAACACTTATCTCTGCAGACGCAGGTTTGTGAACACTTTGGAGTTTGCCTTAGATTTACATGACGCATCCACACGTCAGGGCATCATCAGTGTTTTTATAGCTTTTTATACCTTTACCCAATCTTCCTTCAATGAGGTGTCAGCTGTTTGAAACCCAAGCAGAGCATTGAGGTAACCACTTATAGAGCAAGGTATAAACACTGACTACCTTTTACAGGTAACTCTAAGTATGCTCTTGATTTTTTTTTTTTTTTCGTTTTTCCTCTCACTTTTCCAGAGAACTAGTCTACACAGTCTACATGCTGATCAGCCAAACAAGACAGTTAAGAGACATTCACGACCATCTGACCTGATTTAGCATTTGTGCAACTTTGTAGCTGTAATTGTTAATAGTACAAACATATAACCACACTTTTGTAATTTTAAATAATGGACTCTTTTACTTTGAGCACTTGATCTTTAGACATGCTTGGAAATACATTCACTATTCACTAGTCAATTTCTCTATGCAGTGAAAATAAACACATTAAAGTCCCAGTGGATTTTACTTTTGCTATTAACATGGACCAGAACAGCATTAGGCATAGCCTAACACTGCAGTGCTGAAAGTACACTCTGAGTATTCCAGATACGTTTATGCAATTTGGGAGATTCAAATCACTAATTACCTGCTTTCACAGGCATAATTAGGTCTATATCTCTTTGTTTCTGGCACCTGTTCACAATGGAGCTCAACAGTGCCCGCCTTCTCTGGTTCCGGAAGTAAATTTTCCATTCATTTTCCCCATAAACTTTCCAAAAAATTCAAATATAATGGGCTTCATTTATCATGTGCTAAACAGCTAAACACACTAAAAGTGGAGCAAAAACCCAACGCAATTTTGCTAAAGGTGCAGTGCCATTTTGCTTTTGTGAAAGAATAAATATGCAAAACGGGGCACTTTTTGCCAACATGCACAAAATCTGAGGCGGACGAAATGCCAGTTAACGTGTTAAGTGAGTGCTGCCAAATTTATTACAACTCTGAGAGCAAAAATTGTGATAATATAGTACGTTGGCCAGACAGGTGTAAACTTTTTGCACAGGATAACTGCTGCAATTTGTGCACCAATAGGGCATTCGATATTGATTTGAAATGCTTTAAAAGACTCACAAGGACAGACAAGATAATAACATGTTGTTTTCAAAGCAACAGTAATAAAATATAAGCTCTTTACCTGCAACACTTTGCACAGCCGCTGTCCATCAAACTGGGCTTTCACACATCTGTCCCATGTCCTATAGTGCAGACTGGGGTCCAGTCATTGCGTATAGCGAAAAGGATAACAGGTAAACTTGCTTTCAAAGTTTTCATGACTCCCCGTCAGGCGCTCCTTAATCCAAACTCTATGCAAAAATGTTCTGACGTAGGGGCAAATGTGAATTTGCGCAACACTTCAACAATTCAATAACCCAAAGGAGTTATTGACTCGATGAATGCTCTTCCCAAAGGTAAATCACGCACAACACACCCACAAATTCCACACGCTATTTTGCAGTTTATGCTCGCAGTTTAGCGGATGGATTGATAACTGAGGCCTTAAGAGTTCAAGGCATTGTGGAGGCTAACCAGCGACAACAAAAATCCATAATGCAATTGTTTTAATTCCAAAAAGCACATTTGCTTTAGTTAATTAGTGGTTTATAAAGTTTCAGAAACAGATTTTAAATAATAAAATTATAGGTCTTGTGGTCATTAGTTATCACATAGATGAGTAAGCCTTCAAACTTTTAATATACATTTTTTTAGAAAGTCTATGGGAAAAATTTATATGAAATTTACCGCCAGAACCAGGGGGTGGGTGGTCCCTGTTGAGCTCCATAGTTATAGGCTGCAGTTCAGTTCTGTGTTAGTAAACAGAACACCTGCATTCTAAAGGCAGGTACCACTCCATAGGTTGTCTCTACTGTATTTTCAATGGGAGTTAGCATTAGCCACCATTTATCTGCACAGACCACAAACATTTAAATTCATGTTTTTATTTTGCTGCCTCATTAAAATGAATGGGAAAGAACGTTTCAGTATCACATCAATATCAGACATATATATGTGTGTGCTGCTATTCTAAACACAGATAGTATATAGCACTGATGTGCGCAACTATTCTAAACACGTCACTCCTGGAGGGGTCAAATGCATGCTAAACACTATAGCATTGACATCTATCAAGCCCTCGACTTAACTGTGTATAACATATTGAGACTGCCATAGCAACAAGTCAAAGCAATGATCCATGAAGGGCTCTGGGTTATCTCCATCTGAAAAATGAATAAAACAAATGAAACAAGCAATGGAGAAATACAGAAAATCTTATGTCAAATGTAAATACATGTCTGTCATCAGTCTGTTTTTACACAGTGTAAACTCTCATACTTTCTAGATTATTCTAATATGTCTATATCAAACTATTTAGTCTACTTTTCCACATTAAACAGAGGAAAATACACTGCAGAATGGATATTTTATGAAATGGCTTCTAGCAGTTGGATCGTGTCAAGATCTAAAAACAGTAACATCATCTTTCCAATTTTACCTCACTGACCTAAAATCTGAGTAGGCCATGTGCTATGTGCTATGTACACTCTGAACTCTGAAGGCATTTGCTACTTAAAGTATTTGATTGTTTTGATTTGGTGGCAATGGTTTTCTGTGAGTCTCAATCTACAACCTTCCAACTTTGTGATTAGCTGACAACTAACTTAGCAAAATTGACTTTTCTGAGCTTTTAACCATGCTATATATGGCTTCATCATTAGCTTACTCAGTTTTGTATGAATTGTTTTGTGCATGTTTAAGTAATCCTGTGTTCCTTCGTTTGAGGCACAAGTGCTCACAAAATTTCTGTTTCCATCTATCTCTATCTGCGCTCACTTCAGTGTACTTACTTGAGGTAGGGAAAAAAAAAAAGTCATACTCCGGGTCATGCATGTAAAGTAGCTTATAAAATGTCACATGGCCAACAATAAAAACAAGTAAACGAAGTGGCAGGCTATCATTTCTGCCTTTTCTATTGACCACTTTTACCTCCAAATCCTACTAAACCATGCTTTCTTTGTGGTGGCACTTCCGGTTAAGCAGAATTCCTATTCATTTCAAAGGAGAATTTGAGAAAAAAAAAAATGCTGCTAAAATATGATATAAAATAGGTTTAGTTTGTGTAAAATGTTCAGTGTTAATGTGACCAACCAGACAGCAATGCACCAATTCTCTGGGAGGCTTTAAAACGGCTCTGTAGTCCGTATAGAAGTTATTTGCTGTCAAGATTGGAAACTCCATGCAAAATAATACAACCTGAATGATGTTCAGGTGAGTTATTAAGCTGTTTTAGATCATTACTGCTGTTAATAATGAACAAAATGTAAAATAATTATCTATGTGTGTTATTGTTCATTAGTAAACCTCTCAAAAGAGCAAAATGTCTTCTTTAAAAGTGAACACCTATAGCAACAGTATTTTGGAAGAAAGACAAGACCATATATTAGCATCATTCCTTTTTATTAATTATTCCTAAACCTCTATGAAAGATGTATAATAATACAAATCCTTTCATAATAGCATGTTTAAGGCCACCTGGGGCTTTTTTTTATTCATTCAAACTTTAAATTATGTTATTGATCAACTAATAAACCATTTACGTCATGGGGACCTGATTTTTTTTTTACCCATAATGGAGGCAGGTTGAAACTGTCAGTATGTGAAGTTAGCTCTACAAATCACTATATTGAGGCTAGTAGTGTCCGGGGACTGGTTGCACTATTCAGGCTCCAGTCAACACTCAACTGGACCTGGACTCCTATACTTCCTGTAGTGCACACAGAGCTAGGAAAAACTATTTAATTAGGTTAGCCAAGCACTTAAAGATGTACTATGTAACATTTCTTGCACTGCTTATAGGCGATAGGTATTGCTTTGCCTGAAATGCACAGCGTTAAACTGACCTATCTAGCATTTCAATTAGTGCTGCAAGATTAATCGACTAAGTGTAGCCCTAATTTCAATTACAGGTGTTTTTATTGCTGACAATAAAAAGCAACTGTGAGTAAGGTTGCTTCTTCACAGATCTGACATCTGCCCGTCTAGGTAGATATGTTAAATATCATACATTCAAGGCAAAGCAATAACAACTTCATGGAGACAAGCAGGTGGCAAGCAGAAAAGTTACAAGTGTTTACGAGAGTTTACATTTAAAGAACACATATTATGCATTCTTGTGGCTTTAATTCCCTTCTAAACATGTGTGGTCACCTTGGGATAAGCATTTATTTTCTGACTTAAAATAATGTCTACATTTGGAAAACACACTTTACAAACTACACCTCTATTTCTAGAGCAATGTGTTTGTTGTGAATACACTTTGACTGCACGAGTGAGGTGACGGTTGCTAAAAACTACATAGAAGAATTCCAGGTTTTTACCAGTTACGCAACAATTCGGGTAAAATGCGAACTGAGCATTTTTGAGTGCTCAGAGAAGATAATTTTGGAGCAATGAATTAACAAGCGTGAATGGAGCAAGTGTTTGAGCTTGAGTTTGAGCTTTTAACCATGTTAAAAGCTGAAACTCAGAAGTAAAAAAAAAAAAAAACTTTAACAAGGCAAACAAGTAGATTTCTACTAACCTGGCAAACTGCACTACACTGAAATATACCAGAGAAAAATAACCATAAAGCAAGGTTGAAATTGTTTTCAATGTATTCCCAATTTTTGAGCCCCCCTCTCTCTCTCCCCTCTTTTCCTCTCATTCTCTCCCTCTCTCTCCCCAGTCCCCTACATGTCTAAGCCTGTGTGCTGGTGTTTGATGTCAGTTAATTTGCTGCAGTGTTGACAGGTGGATGGCTGCTCCGCACTGTGCATCTGGCCTGACTGTATTTTCATGTATGTGCTTGTATGTACATTCGGTCTGATTAGGTGAAAGGGAAAGTCGACCTACTACACATGTTTTAATCATGGCACTTTGATAATGTGTCAAACAAATGAGTGCATACAGCCGGATATGTGTATGCGAGGGAACGTTCTCAAGCCTCTCGGTGTGGTGTAATTGCTGCATCAGAATCCGCTGCCCTGGATTAGGTCTATCCAGTCCCCAGGGACAGCAGAGCTGTGTGGGAACCTGCAGGCAGAGAGTGCTTGTGTGCACATGTGTGTTCTGTATACTGCTGAACAACCTTTTAGGGACAACTTAGTCTTTTCTTTATCATCTACATATATCCAAGTATATTAGAGTTGGTATAGAATTTGCAGGATTTGAGCTGGTATTATACCTTCCTTTACAGGTAGGGACGTAACTAAATACATGTATGAAAAGTATGTTTTCAGACTAATTTTGAGTAACTGTATTCTGGTGTCAAGTCACTCTTTTATTTGCTGGTATTCAAAATATTGTTACTTTTTTTTTTTAATCAAAAGAATACATTGGGGCACTTATTCTCACATTTTAGGCTTCAAACACTTCCCGTCTATAATTAGTAATAAATACATGCATTACAAACAGTGCTTCAAATATAAAGTTGTTTTATGCCACATTTGCCCACTATAACACAAAGGAACTTAAAGTGAAAGTATTAAGAATACAGTATACTCTGATTGCATCATGTAACAGAATATGTTAAAAATATTCATTTTAATGCAGGTATTCTGTGTTCTGTAACTAAGCACATTTAGTTTATTCCTCCCAACCCTGCAGGTGGAAAATAACTAGATACTTGAACTGGTATTTGTTCATATATTTATTTCTTCTCTGACAACCACCAATCAGTGTGTCAAACAAAGTAGGTGAACAGTATAGAAAGGCTACAATGAGATTTGGACTGCTACAATGTGGCTGTAGGTCAGACCATCTACCACCTTTCCTACTATCTTTGTTTTCTTGCTCACTTCCCTGGGAATGTGCTGGAATTTTTGTGAATGGGCCTGTTTGGCTTTGACAGACAATTCATGTCGTGGCCAGCTGTGCATTTGTACCAGTGTTATAAATGATGTGTGAATGTAAAGAGCTCTTAACCCCACCAGCACAAGCATATAAACCCTTTGTGCAGAGTGGACTCTAATGGCTACAAAAATGCCTTCTTCACTCACACCGTAAATTGCCATTGTCATGTGGGTTTACACCAGTGCAATTAGGCTGTCAGTTTTATGAGATGACCAGTGACTTGGACTGATTTAGGCTAATGCTAGAATTATATAAAAATGTTGTCAACAGGTTGTCGTTGTAAATGAGAACTGGTTCTCAATAAACCTACCTAAAATAAATAAGGGTTAAATAAATAAATAAATAAATACACAATCAAGACAGACAGAACAATAATTTAGTCATTATAATATTATTAGATATTCAGTTTCCTTCATCTTCATCTTAAAGAGTGCAGTGGCAAAGTTTTCACCACTAATAGGCTAACAATGATGTACTGCAGCTCAAGGTTGCTATACAACAGGACTGGTTGCCCTGGTTGCACTTGTTGAAGGATGGATCAAATGCAGAGAATGATTTTCCCTCCTAAGGGTTTAATAAAGTATACAAAAACCTCAATGGTTTACATGTTGCAACAAAAAGATACCTCCTTTACACTTGGTCACTCCAAATTATCAAATGATATGTAAGAACTGGAACCTGCCTACTATGTGACATTAAACCCTGCAGTACTGGGTCAAAATAGGTTTGTTTTGGAGGACCTTGACAAACACAGGAGTGTAAAGCCCTCCTGCATTTGTCTGCTGCTGCTTTGTGAACACAAGTGAATGTTTCCCGGACTTCCCACAGACACCAGGGAGCAGTATTTCTGTGTGCATGTCTCCAGAGACATGTCGCATGACTTGACTATGTGAGGTATGCATACCTCCTGCAGTGCAGGTGCACACATTATACACCTGTACCATATTCAGTTCGTCCTGTGCTACAGTCATCTGCTGCAGCCGTGTAGGATGAGATAGTGGTCATTACAGTAGGAAAATAATGTAATAATGCAATAAAGTAATAGTGTAGGTACGCTATACATCATTATGTTTCAGTTTGTGATTCCTTCTAACGTCATAGTACCCAAAAGAAAAGGGTTTTTGTTTGGGTGTTGTCCAGTACAGACATATGCACAGTGTTGGAAGGACCATCACTGTCAAACTCTCCTTTGCATCTCTCAGTAACAGGGCACAGCTTGAGCAGAGAAGCACTATTTTGGTGGGAACCGATTGGTAGCGGAAAGGCAGTAGGATACTCCTACTTCCTGTTTCCTGTGTGATCAAACTGGAAAGAATAAAGCCGAGAGGGTTGTGTGAACATATTAATGTTCTTTAAAAGTCACTTTCTCATGATTACAATTGTGAAATGGCCTTTTACCTAATTTTTTGTGGCAATTAACCCCCTCAAAAGTGGTAAATAATACTCTCTCACCTCCTCAAAGTTGTAACCGATGACATTAACAGTAGGGTTTATTCCTAGAACGTATGCCGTCCAGTGATTTAATTATTCACAGGGAGTACATCTGCAAGTGTTTTTTATCCTGTCCTATTTTTGAACCTATGCTTTTTAATGAGGCTAATAAGCACTGGCTCATAGATAGATGTTCTTTGGTGGACCTGATGAAGATAGATGAACTTTTTGTGGTGGTCGCCTCTTCTCCTCACATTCTGCTGACAGGAGCAGGAGGACAGGAGCTTTCAGAGGCTCTGGCATGCAGCATCAGTCACTGTCTCTGCATTTCCGCTCTGTAATAGCAGATGTGTGAGGCTGGGGACAGGTGGAACGAGCCATTGGATTGTTTACAAGAGTGTGTTTTACATTCTAGATAATCAAAGCTCAGTTGTAATTTGTGAATTGTTCAAAATGCTGCCTCAAAAGAATTATGAGATAGCTGGGAGTAGCTTATCTGATTCCTGCTACTAGTATTTCACACTGTTGTTGTGTCCTTAGGCAAGAGAGTTCACCTGCCTCATACCAATGGAGTCCAATTGGTGGTTTTCTGATTTGAGAATGTGATGATGTCATACTGCCAGATGGGAGCAAGAACCAGATTTCCCTATTGCTCATTATAATAACAAATATCTAGCTGATCACTCGCTATATCACAGCACAAATGTATTCTGTATATCTGAAACCCAGTAATGTATTGAATATGACAATATGTAGCTTTGACAAGTTTATCTGAACCTGTTCAGATAAACTTAAAATAATTTGTGTCGTTCCTATCACAGCCTCAGCATTATCCACACTTTCTATGACACACCGGAAATGGCTCACCCTTTGGATAAGACAGACTGACAATACTTTTCCATGGGAAGAATGATGACCATCAAGATCATGGTATAATTACAGTAACTTGTTACAGTGTGAAAATAGGTGTCTAGACATTTTGGCTTCAGTTATGGCTATCCCAATTTGTGACCTCATAGATGTTTGCTTTATTGAAATTGGCACCCTTGTTAAAAATTGGGAGAATGATGTGAGAAGAAGACTTTATTACCCATGATCCATCAGTGATTCATTGATGTTTTTGGGACCCATACACCTGACAGTGAGCTAGGGGAAAATAAATCCTTATTGTTTCTTAAAGTTTGCTTGTAAATAATTCATATCTTTTGTAAATCATGATAAAATCTATTTTGAGTAAACTTAATTTGTATAACCTTTGTTTGCATTTCCCTAATTTAGTGATTTTATTCTTGCTGTTATGGTCAGACCATTAAAACAACAACAACAACAACAACAACAACAACAACAACAACAACAACAACAACAACAACAATCTATTGCTTTCTATGGTAAAATTTCACTATGAGGGAGCAGGGCCTATCAGTCCTGGAGTTTTGAACAGGAAGTCAATGGACCCGTTTCGATTATTATGTTTTTTTAAATCAGTATTGCGAATTACAAGGAACAAAATGTAAAGTAAGGATGTACATTTGTTGCATAATATGTTTTCTTTACGGTAACTATGAGTATGCACATGGGAACTGGGTGTTTTGTCTCTTGTTTATGGCCCTGGAGCAAATAAACTAATGTGTTTGCCTTGGTCAATCACCCTCCATTTGAACTGGCTTTATTAGCATGACAGGATAATTGAAGCCATTTGCAGGCGCTACAGCCTCTTAAGCGACGTTTCCAGAGGGTTTTACAACTTCACAGCTGGATCCCATTGTGCACCGAAGTCTTTGGGGAGAATGCGAGCCGCTGGCGAGAGACAGAGGTGAGAGAGGAGTTCTTATGTAGCCTCCTCATCCCAAAACAGACCCCCTTTTACCCAAGAACCATCACTTTGAACTGTGGATGCTGGCTCAGTGCTGACACTAAATTATGTGGAGAATCTCACACGTCATATCTACTCGTAATAAACTTTTTTTTAAATTTTATTGTTTCAATTTATCATCTCCATGTGTTCCTTACGGTGATCATTTTGTCTGAACAGCACATGGCGATTTTGGATCATGTATTGTCATGAAATTCTTTAAATTTCAGCACCTCAATGAACAAAAAAAACCCCAAACATTTCCTTATGTTTTTTAAATAAAGGAATTCTGCAGTATTTCTCGCTACAGTTAAATGTTGGAATTCAAAACTTTTATTTATGCAATTTAAATAGCCATAGAAAGAATTGTGGATCATAGTTTAATATTGTATTAATTATGATGTTTTTCATTTTAATTAAAAACTAGTCCACATTACATGCATAAAAACTGTGTTGTACTGTAATTTACTGTGCAGACAGCAGACAGAGAAGAGTGAATTTCTGTTTTCTGTGGATTGGCCTATGTCATGACACAGATATTAATAAAGCATCCATTTCTTAGCTTCTCCTGCATCTCAATTTCCCCTTTAACATGGCATTAGGTGAAAGCTGCCTATCAACCTAATGATTAAACTGCAAGTATTTAAAGTGCATATGATTTCATGTTTTTCTACTTACTACTTAGTTTGGTGCAGTACTGTGCTAAATATTTATCATAGTTTTACATAAAGTATCAGTGTGTAGAAAAGTTGAGAAGAAAAGTACAAAAATATACAAGAAGTAGTGCTGGGTTCTAAAATGCAATAACTCTACTCATGATATCAACACCAAACATTTCATCCAAAAAGCAGAGACAAGTTTTGGCCCTCATTAACATTATGGTTGCTAGGTAACAATTATGGAATTACCTCAATGTCATATCTGCTGTCCGTGTCCAACCAGAAAGTAAAATCACCAAAATTTGAAGAAATGGAAAAAAAAAAAAGAAAAAAACTCAGCATTTTTTTTTTTTTTTTGTGGTAAAATCTTATATACTTGTGTTAACTACGTTTTAGTGAAATGAGACAAACCTGCCTTATGCACTTTAATCTTATGCTTTCCACTTTCCACTGACAATTGAGCGAGATCTTCTTTATGATCTAAAACAGCTCAGTTATTATATAGCTTTACAACACATACACATTTTTCCCATTCTTACAAAACAATTCTTATATGAGATTTATGGGTGGACTCGTGTGCCTTTACCTGACGGCGAGGTTGTCCCCGGAGACGGAATCCACTGGTGCAGCTGAATGTGTTTGCCTCCTCACAGTTTACTTTCCCAGGCTGTGGACGAGCATTCATTTCAGGTCTAAAGTGTCATTGCTAAATCCTACTACACGGTGGACCTACAGTGGGGCTTATAAGACATATGCTCTGCTTTGGTAAAAGAATAATAAAGATAAGTATTGTAATTTGGGGTGGAATGTAGTGCTGCATAAGTTTGTCTAGTTTATACATGCTCCAAACTATTGACAGCATTTGTGGAATTTTGGATTGAGTTCCTACTACCTGCATTTTTCTGATGTTTCTGTATTTCTTTGTTAAATGGAGCATTTTGTGTTGTACTTTTTGCAAGCAACTTTTGCAAATGCTTTTATTACAAACGTTATTATTATTGCAATCATATCAAATGCAATTCAGTCACTATAAACCTTGAAATGAGGATGATAAAATGCTTGAATAAAAGGGTTAGGGTATATTCTTTATCCTCCTATGGGGAAAATATTTTGTTTGCATTTGACCCAGCTTTCAATTCCATGCAAGGAGCAGTGAGAGAATGCAGTGAGCGACTATGGTGCAGCGACCAAGGACATTTCTCCAGATCTTTGCTGAGCTTCATGGTCAGGATTAGCAAAACTGGGGAATTAGCCTATTGTGCATATTTTAGCTAGATGGTTGAATCCACATGACATGGGGAGAACATGCAAACACCACACAGAAAAGGTCCCACATGGCAACCCTAACAATTCAACTACAGAATTAAGCCTAATGGACTGGCACATTGCCTCAATTGTTGCACCCACTGACCCATTATATCAGACTCCGTAAAAAGAGGTAGTGTAAAACGTGAAAATGAGCAGAGGACATGCAGACGGTGTGTTCCCTCTGGCAGCTGTAATGTAATCTTCAGCTTTATCTGCAGCCGTGTCTGGGTGAAAGTTGCTAATAAGGCAGAGACAGAGCGCTGTTTAGACAGTGGGAGAGCGATCATTCTCTGGCACTGCTCCTCCAGATTTATGGCCTTCATAATGAGCCTGCTCCCCACTGCTCATGTGTACGCAGTTCAGCTTATCACCGGCCTGAAGTCCTTACTGCTCAAGTACCTCCTTAGCTTTCACCTCTTTGCCTTGGCTGACACTTGGAGGTATGTTTATACAGAGGTAGACATTTGGATTCGTCCCATTATAACTGATATTCTTACTCTGATTGTGGAGAAGTCACACAAGTTTATGTATTGATGTAATATAAATCCATAATTTGGGTGATACACTGACTTAAACCTTTCTTAAAAACAATAAGTCCATGGGAGAAACCTTGTCTAATGTAGTTAGAGTCTAAAGCCCCTGGTGCCACAGTTAAGAAACAATCATTTCGAATTTATTTGGTAAAGTTATGGTTAATGTACACTATTGTCCCCATAGGGAAATATGTCCTCTGCATTTGACCCATCCTTAAATGGCACTGGGACAACCTGTCAGGAGCTGTGGGCTTTGCAGAGGACCCATCTCAAGATATTGAGCTAGATTTGGTCAGGACTACCTTAGGTGGAGGACTTTATCGTGCATGCTTTGGATTGATGGGACATACCCAGACAACGGGAGAAACATGCAAACACCACACAGACCAAGCATTATTGATTTCAGTGAATGGGAGTCAATTGACCTTACAAGAGTTTAGTGTTTTACTCTGAAATGTTTTTGTCATTTGTCTCTCAGAAACAGTTAGGAAAAGTCAAATTTATTGCCCTAAGCACTACCAAGCATCTTCATAAATCTACATGCCAAAACAACATTGGTGGCATCAATAATGGTGTCATACAAAAATAATGAATGCAAACCAACCTGAGTAAGAGTGAGCTGACAGAGCACTCTGACAGCAGAAACTGACACATGGCCAAGTGTAGTAATGAGACAGAACAAGGTGAAGGGAGCAGCTGCGTCAGAGAACAGAGGTGCACTCCAACACACACAGATCTAGCACAAATCCAAATAGAGTCTAAATTAAGACCCCGAGTGCAGTGTATGTGTGTAGCACTGTTTGCCTTGGCCCTAACCCCTCTCTAACATGGCACCCAAACAGCACTGCAAAGCTCCAAACCACACAGGCTGAAGGCCCCATCGCTCACTCTGTGCTCAGTGATCCTGCAGCCTCACTATGACCCGTCTAGTGCTAATGTTGCTAGCCATATTCATCTTTATATTTGTCTATTTTTATTAGGATGTCATCTCTTATTCTTCCAGTTAAAAAAAAAAGCATTACATTTCATAAGCCCCATTATTTTGTTGTAAGTGTGATGGGAGAATCAGATGATCCACCTTGACAAATGGAACATTCCAAACGGTTTTCTCCTGGATCTGGTTGGAGGGAAATTGCCTTAAAAAGTGTGCTGGGATAGGATTTGTCTCAGACTAATGCTGCCCTCAGAGCAGTGGGAATGAAAACAGCTACCTGAGAAGTCTTGCTGCAGTTATTAGCCACTTGGCACAAAGCCCCATAGGTCCACATGAGGGTTTGAATGGACTACGCCATCTAGGGCCACACACGGGGGTAGCGCTTTAACCAGGCTGTCATATGTGAAAGTAAAGGCTTCACACAGAATACTGGCATTGACCTCTGGCATGATAACATTTACGAACAGGTAGAGAAAAGTTTTATGCAACTTGGAAAGGGGATTGAACTGTATTCAAAAAATTGCCTAGTACAAGGAAAAAGTCAGGTACTCAAGCTTTAAAACACAACTCAGTTCACATGTGTAGAGAAAAGCTAACACAAGCTAACAAGGGATAGCTGGATTTATTTACCATAGTGCTTTAGTCCATAAACAGTAATGCAATTTTCACCAAAATGAGTGAAGAAACAACAAGGTATGGAGCTTTATGTGAGATATTGAAACTGATGTTAACTAAATGTATTATATATTTCCCCATTTATTTCCATTATGTTTATTATGTTTTTCTTTTTTAAAACTTTGAATTTTATTGTAAATTTCTAATTTAAAATAACCAAAACATATTTTGTGTATCTTTTTCTGTGTCTGGTTTATCAGAGGACACCACCTGCTGGCAGACACAAGCACTCAACGTGACAGTTAACAGACAGTTAGACAGACTCCTGGCACCTCAAAACATGACATTTTGAATTGCCTCTATCCACACACAACACTCTATTTTGAGATGATGATGGATCTTTGCCATTCTGTGACCCAGTGGACACTATGTCTATTTCTCCGAATTGAGTTCTACACATTTATCAATCTGGAAGGGAGGAAAAGGTGGAACGTGGTGATTGGTTGAAGCGTGACAACCACAGAACAAGTGGAGAAGTCATATTTTTCTGAAATCCAGTTAAGAGAAAAGCACAGACATCTTTCCCATCCACAAATGCACCAAGCACTTACCCTCTGCACGTTTTTCAAATAGAAAATAGTCAGAATATCTGCTAAAATAGGCTGTTGGCGTTGCCATGTTTGTTTTGGTTCATTTGTCCACTTCGCTTTTGGCTTCTGCCCAAACCACAATGCTGCCCTGTGATTGGTCTGAACCACTGGTGGCTGGACCCTATTGTACAGCAGCAGCTGGACCAGATGGATTCTTATGAGTTTGTGAACCCATAAATATCGCGACAATTCTTCCTGCTGGCCAGGGTAAGTGCACGCAGCATTTACTCGAAAATGTTATTTTAATTTCAAATCCAATCCAGACATTCAGTCAAAAGATTACTCAAGTACAAAAAACAAAAAGTACAGTTTTTGTGATATGAAACAGCTTGAGACCCAGAGCCAGTGACACATATAGCCGTTTGTCATTGTTTTTGTTTCTATTTTAGATTTAACCTGTCATTTAAATATTAGACAGTATTCAACATGTCCGGATGCTGGCATGCCAAACTACGCCACAGAAACACTAATAGGCTTGGGAGTCCTCCATGAATTGTAGACCTCTCATGATATTTACACTGCACTGGGATCGTACTAATTTCCTCTCCTAAATCTCATTTCTGCAATCCATCAAGCTATTGTATATACAGTATATGAAACGAGTTTTTAGAAATCTGTTTTGGAGCACCTAATTTCATGTTTCAAAGGGTCCCAGGTTAAACTGTCTGTTCCCCCATAGACCTGCACACCAGAGCAAATCCTTTTTAAAATTTCATCTGCTCATAGTTAAGATTTATGTAGGCCTGTTTTCACATGGAGATGGATCTGTTTGAAAAGAAATCTAAGGTATGCAGCTGGAACTTGGTGTCATAAATTCTCCATGTAGTTTTGGTGTGCTTAGGACCTCCCACAACGAGGGCACAGAAGCATAGGAGATGGGGTTAGTCCTTAAAATAGATGCCATTGATTGTGCCAAGCCATAATCTGGAGATAAATAATTTGATGGAAACACGGTTTTGGGGAGCACCAGGGACCTACAAATGTCTATGGTTTCAGTGATGCTGTTGACATTGGGCAGACAGTCACTATTTCCACTAGTGTATTCCAGTGAATCTGCTCCCACAAATCAGTCTGAAGCCATATTAGAGAGCTACATGTTTTCACAAGATTTGGAATAACAAAAGCAATGCAGTCATTCGCCCCTCATTTGTTCCAAAGATGAACACAGCTGTGATGGATCGCAGCCCCAGACATTTTAAATGACTGCTTAAATTGCACTCTGATGGAAATGGATTTTGACTTATGTTACATTACTATAATAAAAGCTCATAAAACTCTAACTACCAGAGTTTAAATGGAGTAAAGTATAATTTTCACATATTTATGAACTCAATAAAACAACCTCAACTTACATGCAAGTGTTTATGTATTCAATTTTTCATACTTATAGGTAGAGTCTGTGAGGAATGGTCCATTACATAAGGGGATAGGATTTCAAGTCATGATGAGAGTTTTCTTAATGAATATTTCTTATAACCCAGTTTGTCCATTCACTCCTCTGTCATACTTTAAAGTGATGCACTAAGTTTGTAGTCACAACTGCCCTGGGCCACACTAATCACGAAGCTGCACTTTATCCATATAGGCAAGGTGAGTACAGTGTCTTGCCCATAGGATAAGATAATGGAATTAAACTGCCGACCTTTGGTTTGATGCATGGGTGAACTGCACTGCTGCTATTGTCAAGATGCTTAAGTGCTAGCATCCCATTTCCCAGCACTGTGACCTTGACTTAGGAGAGCCTTTGACCACCTAAACAAACTGTTACTACCACTTAACCATAAAGCCTGTTTGAATTTACCCCTCCTTTTCTCTCTTGCATGTATCTCTGTTAACTATTTTCCTCTTCATCTCATCACCCCACACCTTCTTTGCCTCCCTCTAAAATAAACGAACTAACCCCACTTGTGAAACCCAATCCGCCACAGCACAAGCAGGAGAAGTACACCTCATAAAAGGGCCTGGAGGGGTTTATGCACTTCAAACGGGGGCTGGATTAAAAGGCCATGTATGTTTATTTACAAGCCACTCTGCAGCTCTTTACGTTCCCTCCACTTCCTAATTCAATTACCACAACGAGCCGTAGACAAGGCAAAATCTTCAGAAAACACTCTGATGTGGAATTTCCCTTTGGTCTCATTGAGTCATATTATACAGGGTCATTGGTGGTTTGTGGCAGTCATGAAGTTTAGCAATAGCATGACTTGGGCTAAGTGTGTTTTGTTAGCATGTGCCATTGTATAAGGTACAGCAAGGTCACATTGGCTAATAAATTACCCTTAACGTTTGATCGGGTATGTAAATGTCAATATACAGGTAAAGACAAACAAATAGTAACTGAGCAAAGTGAAATTCTAATTCAAACATGTGAAAAGAATAGAACAAATGCATAAATAAATAAAACAATTGAAAGATACTGGTGCTAGGGATCTGATCAAGGTAAGGCTTATGCTCAAGTTTTGCACTTATTTATGGAACTATAATTCACTAATCCTATCCCAAACAAAATGTCAAGGACATTTATAGTAAAGTGCCAATAACATTGATGTAGCACTAAACAGCACTGCACATTTAGCAATACTCTTAAACTGGACAAAAGTCTTGCCGGAGTAGAAGTGCTGCTTTGTCGTGCAGTTTATGAGCAGCAGTCAGAACCACCACAGCTGTGAAAACA
This sequence comes from Periophthalmodon schlosseri, assembly GCA_000787095.1. NCBI lineage: Eukaryota > Metazoa > Chordata > Actinopteri > Gobiiformes > Gobiidae > Periophthalmodon > Periophthalmodon schlosseri. The sequence continues at coordinate 39,956 of KN477375.1, forward strand.
CAGCTCATGTATGATGCTTGTATGGGTGATATTAGCATAGCTGCTGTTTACTCTGTTCTGCTATGGTACCAGCCACACACACAAAGCCTTGTCGTGGGCCGCGGTACAGTGTTAGGGCCAAACCCAAAGTATTGGCTGTGTCTGTGATAACCACCACAGGCACCCTGTTAACCTCTGCACACACACACACAAACACACACAGCGAAAGTTCAGGCTCATCAGCTGCTTTGTGGCGTGGAACAGGTTCTTACTGGGACAATAAGTACAGCTAAGGACAGGATCCATCCTTGAAATTAGCAGCATGACTAGGTTGTGGGGAGCCCCCTAAAAAATAAATTATGTTTGCACAATAACTGTTCCCACAGTATAATATCTTGTTTACCCCACCAGATAATTAACTCTGGTAGGCTCTAAAGCTTAGCAACAAGGCAAACAAATATTTCTACAATAATAATATTATTGTGAAACATATTGTAGGTTAATACACATTATATGTTTGTGAACCTTCGATTAATTTGTGAACCATATCATATATTTGTACATGGCCCACGGATGGCTTCTATGCGGAAGATAAAGCTCATGATCTGTATTAATCTATATGGTATGCAAATTATAGAAATATCAGTTTGCCTTGTTGCTGAGCCTCAGAGCCTCTGTATAACCTTTGGTTATGAAGCTAATTAATTACCTTGCGTGAACAAGATAAAAACATATTTTTAGGGAACTTTCAGGGCTCCATAGGAATCAATTTTGGGATGCACAAATACCAGTTTTGGGTCTTGCTTCGATACCAGGTACTCTGCCCTCTCACCTATCTACTGCTGAATGCAACTCTGCCTTCTCCCCTGTCTACTGCTGAATGTAGCTCCGCCCTCTCACCTGTCCCTTGCTGAATATAACTCCGCCCTCTTACCTGTCTACTGCTGAATGTAACTCCGCCCTCTTACCTGTCTACTGCTGAATATAACTCCGCCCTCTCACCTGTCTACTGCTGAATGTAACTCCGCCTTTTCACCTTTCTGTTACTTAACTTTTTTGAGCTTTTAACTCTTTAATGTTGTGTCGTCATAAAAAAACATATCTGGGCTGGTATTTTGCTTCATGCTTTTTTTCTGTATTCCTGTTCAGGCTCCCCCTTCAGAGCTCAAAACACAATCCATGTGGGGGAAGTGTACCATTAGTAAGCCCAGACAAACAACTTTCGCTTTTCAATATGTCATCACATACAGGACTGCTTTTTACATTTCATGTCTGAGATGGGATTTAAAGTATTCTACTACACAAAGCCTAAATTAGTTGAATTTGTAATACAGAAAATAGCAAGGCTCAAAGCATCCTATAAAAAACCCTCCAAAATGCATAATATTGGCTCTTTAAAGTACTGAATTAAAGTAACCTCACCCTCTCACCAATTTACTGTTGGATTTACACTGACTGTGAATAAATAGTTAGTATCTAATTAGTGGTGCAACTTATAGGGCACTGACCCTTAAATGACTTAAAATGACAGTATGCAGAAAAGATTAGCATTAGTGTAATAAAGTAATTAAGGATATAGGGTTTTGAAAGAACACTGATCTGATAAACAGGGAGGACAAAACACTGTGTGAGAGTCTTTTAAGCCATTAAGTATACACAGATTGGTTTTCAGCCTCTCAGCAACAATCTCCCTGATGCTGCCTTGTGGTTGGTGTGTTGACAGGAGGTATTCTTAGTGATGAATGTAAGAGAATATAAACAAATAAAACAACTCTCTGTGGAAATCTACTTACATGCACTTAAATTATTATTTGGGTTTGTCAGTGATGTTGAAACAACAGGCATGCTCACGTCTGCTCACAGCCCTGTGAAAACACTGCTGTTGTCTAACTCCAGTAATGTGTATGTGTGTATGTTTGTGTGTGTTTGTGTGTGTTTGTGTGTGTTTGTGTGTGTTTGTGTGTGTTTGTGTGTGTGTGCATCTCCACTGGTCTGCTGTAATTTTGTGTCGGTTTTAATCCTGAAGTGTCAATCTTCATTCCTGGATAATTTTGACTGGAAACACATAAAGTCAGCACATAGCTCTGTCAGTAATCACTGTGTGGGTGGTGAGTGTTTGGGCTGTAAACAGTGTCACGGCAGGCATTTACACAGTATAGGCACTCTACAGTTAATTTACATTTCACTACCATTTATCCAGAGAGTGTAATTGAGCATGTAGACTTTAAATTACTAAAAAGACTATTTCAATTCACAAAACAACCAAAAGATTATAAAATAAAGGGGTAGTTGCTACCTTCCCTCAATTAGTAAGGAAAATACTCAAAGGCGTTGTACCTGATTTTTACAGTCTTAAAAGCGTAAAAAACAGAAGTTCATTTTAAATGGTTAAAAAGTTATTCCTCACTTACCTTATGCATTCCAAGCATTCTAATTATTTACTGCAATTAGATTATAAGCGTTCTGCATATCTTTCAGAGGCCAGAGCTGAGTTTTGTCACAGCAAGGCTAACAAAAGCTTCCATGCTAACAGTGGACTTTCTGATTATTGAATAAAACACTTTACTATTAGATGCAGACAGAATACAGTTCTTACCTTTACCACAAGAGCTGCTTATACAATATATGTCTGCACTGAGTCAAGACAAATTTTGCTCAAATATATGGACAAAAATTGGGTACAGGCTCTTTGATGCTTTACAATATAGTTAGAGTTCCTGGTTTGCAAAGGGCATTCTAACTTTGCTGTTGTACATACGTGTATTCAGTAACAATTATAGAGTAGGTGAATGATGAAAATGATCAGGGAATGGGAGCAACCGCTAACAAACAGGTTTCAGTGATCTCATCATGTCCACCTGCTGCTGCATCCATCTCCACCCAATGTTAAAGGGTCCATAACATAATGGATGGATTGCATTACTTTGGTTCAATGTTATTATAGTTCATGATATATGGGGGCTCTCTGGCTATACAGTTCATCTGTGCTTCTCATTTTTTAAGTCACAGTTTATATCCATGGCAGCTGGACAAAGTGGACAAGGTAAAAAGAAAGACAACAATAAAAACAACATTAAAATGTGGTCAAGATAAATGGCATTTGTATAATTGAACTTTAGGGTAGAGAAGTGTTTTAACAGTATATTTGTGAATGTTTTAGGCTAAATATCTGTGAGTCCACAACACTTCCTGAATCCTTAGAAGAATGTGAGTTTATGTTAGCCTTAAGCTTTGATTGTGTCTGTTTTTCAGTTTCACTTTTAATTTTATTATACCAAGTGCAGTGAGAAAACAAACAAACAAAAACGGGGATAATCTTTCTGTAAAGCCCAAAGTAATTATTTCTAAACTGAAAGCAAGAGACTTTTTAATGCCCTATGCATGGGTTTCATAGAGATGCAAAATTAGGACAGTTGAAATGGCAATAAATAATCATTTAAAAAAAGTATTTTAGAATTATCAAAATTCCTGAAGTTGCATGTCAGGAGACGGAAGTAATGTGATATAGTACCAACATGTAAATCAATGTATGTTGGATGGCACATCTGGCATAAAAAAATGCAAATTATCCAAGCAATTGGTTATCTCTGTGGGTGTGAAAATAAAAATTGTAACATTAAAATGATACATGATAACAATTATATTGGTGTTAAAACCTACAATAACCTACTAATAAATTATACTGGTTTGCCCCATAATTATTCCATAATAATACATTTTGAAACTGTAAAAAGGTTAGAAAAAAAATATAGGCATGGTTTCTGGAAAGGCTTTCTGCATGGGTGAGGGGCAGACATAGGTGCTTGTAAAATGGAATATAAAGCTGTAGTAAATGTTTGCTTTTAAATCCTAACATGATCAAGATAAACTGCTCCTGGGTAAAGGGACTCAGTGGCTTCTCAAAGGAATGTATTAGTGAGCGCGAGGAGGAGCGATGGAATCTCGTTGCCAGTGTTTAGCGTAAATACCTCGGCATACCACGGTTGACCAGTGCTGTTTGTTTGGCAGTGGGACAAGTGCCTGCAAATGTGCAAAAAAGTGGTTAGTGTTTTCCACGGCAAAGAGGCACACCGTTGTGATGGCTAATCTACAACTGCACACGTGGATTTTGAAATTGCTTATTAAATGTGAAAGTGCTCACTCTATCCCAGACCAATGGGTTGTGTAATTCCCTGTCGGCGGGCCCACGCAGCGGTGAGTGCTTCATTCATGAGCAGGTCCTGGGGGAGACAGGTTGTGCCCCTCGTGCTCATAATAGAGGGTTTATAGCATGACCCTGTCTCACTCTCCACCTACACACTCAACATGTTGCTCTACTTCAGCTCCAATTACCAGACAAAACAACTTCACATAATGTTCTGTGGTTAGCAAACAGAGAACAACCCAAATACCTTAAATATACTGTACTTGGCATAAGTGAATGTTTAATAGAAAGCTTGATAAGTTGGCTCTTTAGAATATATTCCAATCAGGCACAATGAAGTCGTGTCTAGACAGTGCACTGTTGATCAGGACTGAAAGCATTGCAGAGAGGTGGCCAGCTTTTTGTTTGTGTCCTTGCAGCCAAATGTTCAGTCATAACTTTTACAAGGACTTCTAAAAGAACCTGAGGAATACTAAACCTCTCCACAGTTGACTCCACTGTGAGTGATGACAGGGTTTCCCAGCAGATAATTAGCATTACCGTTTTCCGGGATGCGCTCTGCATTATAATTTGCAATAAAGGAATTAGACTTGAGCTTCACTTAGTTTTACAACTTTTGGTTTCAGGGTCCTCTATTATGAATAAAAAAGAAAGTGCTTATTTATGTATGTATGTATTTATGTATGTATTTATTTATTTATTTATTTGATAGGGGCAAAACATGATGATGTCCATCTGTAACTGTGTAAATAAATCTGTTGTCTGTTAACACAGAAAACTAGTAAAACCTTACAAAAAAGACAGAATTTTGCTGCAGCATAATTTATGCTTTAGTCAGATCATGTTTTTGAATTCCAGCAAATACGCATTGCATTAGAAGTGTCTAAGATTGGGTCTTAGTGGGTCGGAGTTTTTAGCACATGGGTGCAGCATACACCTTCAAAAGACATTACATGTTGTCACTAGCTGCCATTGTATTTATCTTAATACTAATTACTTCGCCATTCAATGTGCTAAAGATGCAGCCCTAGCACCCTCTGCTGGGATTTTGTAATTACAAATTTCATGCCATCTACACAGAGACATGTACATTGTTTCAGATTATACTACAGGAAATACCCAAGCTAAGGTGTCCAAATAGACTGAATAATAAAATAGACCTTTAACTGATGAGGAGGCTGTTGAGGAGTGAAGTGTAAAGCCAGACTGCACATCAGCGTCACTTGAGTCATTTTTGGGGCACAGACATGATGAGTGATCAGTGTGTGTTTGTGTGGACATGCCGGTCCCAGTGGTCAGGTGAAAGGGGCAGCTGTGACCAGGACGCCTTCATTATGGAGCCTGTGTGTGCGCACGTGTGTCAGATACAGGGGTCAAGGGGTCAGCAGCCAAGTCCTGTCCCAACAACAGTGTCTGTGTCCCCCACCTTCAATAAATAGAGACAGTCATTCATACATAGCTCACATCCATCAAACTCTCAACATATCACCATGGAAAAAATAGCACCAGAGAGCACACGTTAGTAAAGCAACTGCTTCTGGGAGAATAAATTGGTAAATTGGTTGGGAATTTACTGTGACTACAAAAAGAACAAAGCAATG
>JACM01018561.1:0-11842 GCA_000787095.1 Periophthalmodon schlosseri
TGTGTCATAGTAGGAGAAGGTTTTAGAGTAGCAATACGTATACGAAAGGCACTAAAAGTATCTTGTAGTACATGTGAGTCTAATGCTTGGTGGTTGTTGAAGTAATATTGGTCAAATTGCAACTGTCATCTTGCATTCAAAAGGGCTTATAACTGAAGTATCCTGGCTTGATTAATATTTTACCAAATACTTTTACCTACCAGTCGTACCATTATTTAGTACATAACTTAGCACTTGATAGCCTTCTCCTCTGAGACTGTCTGCTGCTCAGTCACTTTGCACAAACATAAACTGCATTGAAAAGCTACAGTCCTTCTATAATAGATCAATAAACATGGGCTCCCTGGTCTTTATAGAAAATGACAGGCTGCAGTTCTCAGTGGCGCTCTGAAGAGGTCTGATAGACAGAGGTGTTGTGAGGCTGTGATTGGCTCAACTTTAAAGGCTGTCAGGCATCAGTGCGTCTCCAGCACTCTGTAGCTCGAGCTGCCTTTTGATGACAGAAATTGAGAGAGGAGCTGGATAGACTTGTACTGAGAAACTCACATCTGACAGAAAGAGAAGTGTCTTTAAAGAGAGTCTGCTGTACCATTCCAAGAACGTCTCTGTAATTGAAACATTTGCCTACAGCTCTCAAGTATATACCCATTAAAATAAAGTAGGCATTACTCGGGAAAAACAACTTCTAAATCCTCTGCTCAGTAAATATTTGGCATTTTCTTCTCATGTGAAACTTGTGCCCTGTTTGTTTATATGACTTGTGGCTATTCTGTGCAGGGGATTAACTGGTACCACTGGAAAGGCCATGAGTTCTCCATTCCCTTTGTGGAGATGAAGATGAGGCCGTTCAAGTTCCGCAGCATCAGCAGCAAGAGGAGGCGGTTAGCTGAGTAACCACACACCCCCGGCTCGGAGTGATGGAGCCCCGGTCGGACCATGTTTAACACAGGATCTGAATATTTCTGCAGAAGAAGATAGCTACTAATATGTTAACGTTTGTTACATAACAGCTACGATACAAGTGTGAAAAGCCTCTCTAACAAACCACTCTTAGCAGCATGAGACATGGTCCGACCTGCGTACATCCTCTCTCCTGCTTTTGCTGTCTGCTCCTGCTGTACTTCTGCCCAGAAGACAATGTATGTATTTGATGAATAATTTTGATGACAATGGTTCATTTTGCTGTAAAACAGGAAGGCAACCCCAGAGCTTTCTCTCCTTTTAAGTCTGTGAATGGCCTTTCCCTGTGTAGGAAAGACAAGAGCTCCGAAACACCCTCCAAACTGAGGGAGTATTATTTTAAATTCAAACGCTTTTAACGAAAATAAACTGTACACGCCCTTAAAACTCCTAACTGTAAGATATCTATATTTTTATAACTGATATTGTGACAATATTCACCTATTTCATTTAATTTAATTCTATTTAATTTATAGTCCTGTTTTTGCATCTATTTAAGTTAATGTTATTATTACAATGGATATAATTTAATCAACAACCGAATCTCTCAGAAAGCAGTGCACCAGCAACAACTCTGTGATATTTCTAATTCCTCCAAATGTCTCTCAGTGTGTCCAGATGTGTCATTTAAGTAAACTTTTTTTTTTATGTGCATTAAATAATGTTTATGTTGTCAGTTGGTGTTATTCGTATATTTTGGCATAGAATAGTGGACAAGATGGTACCATGTTTTCATTTGCTTTTTATTTGGCCGTCTGAGCCCAGATACATCTCCATCTATTGGCATTTTCGGAACATTTTGGGTGCGTTCACTATCACATGAATGCACCATGAGTTTTCTGGATAAATCAGCCAAAAAAGAAAATTCTAATGACGTATTTATTAAAGTTATTATAGAGGGAGTATGAAGCTTCATTTGCACTAAAAGTAAGAACAAACGAGCTATTTTGGTCTCATTTGTGTGACTTTTATGGCTGTTCATGAACAATAGTCATTATTTTATCAACTCCCCTCTGATGAACGAAGGCGTGTTCCTGCTCTCTCTGTGTGGGACTACTGATGATGTGGTTGCCTGCAGTTATGGTGACATTTAAGCTAAATCTGCTTTATAGACTCAGCCTGCTGTTTGAAATATGGTCATTCTCTTCTCTTAATGAAGTCTTGCCTTTTAGGACTTGCAGTTAATCATGTCCCTGGGTGGGTGTATTCAATGTTGCTCATAAACTCCAAATAAAGTCATGTTGTTAATCCAGTGTTAGCCTAAATTAAACAAAGAAAGTAGAACATTGCATTGCGTGAGCCAATTCTTTGCTTCTCTGTTTAAGCTCCAAGCAAAACCAACATGGCGGGGCTTGTATTCTTTAACTGTCCGGGTGTAATCTGCTGCGTGGCCTTCAAGCGTTATGTGTTTAGTTACTATTTCAGTGTAGTTTTCAAACATTTATTTTCTTTTGTGTAGCAACGAACCAAACACACTGGACTAAATCCTCTTTCTGTTGTTAAAATGAAAAGACTTTGATTGATTTTTCTGGGCTTTTTGTGTCACCAGGACTGCAGGCATTATTTAGATTTTTATAAGGCACTTTTATTTTGAAACTGTGAAATTTCTTGTATACTCACCCGTACAGTCACTGTGAATTGTATTATACGGCTGTGTTTTTAGTTGTATTTATTTTCCCTGTTTTTGACAAATTGTATGTGAAGAACCTGCTGTAAACCTGTGAGCCTGTATTTGTGTCCACCCAGGGTTGTCAAAAGTATCGAAAATATTAATGGATACTAAAACTAGTATTGAAAGTAGATGCTCGTTTGAGGAAGTATCGATACTAAAAGAGCCACATTCTCATGACAGAAATGAACGTTTCCTGAATAGCTTTGGAATGATCTTGAGCTGTGTCAGAACAAGTATAAGACCACATGGCCCACTATGGAACTGTACGGAATTACACAATATAAGACATGGTAATATAAAAAAACACAATCATTTTATGTTGAAAATTACATTCTATTGTCTAAAAAAAGAGTGTTTTTGAGTATCATTGTGGTATCGGAATTGGTATCAAATATCGAATCTATTCCTTAAAAATCAAGTTTGAAATTTGAGTGTCGTGACAACGCTATGTCCACCCCGCAAATATGACCTTTACACAGAACTAGTCAAAGCGCTTGTCTAGCACTTTTGCGTATGAGTTGTTTATTTAAAACCCTTTTAATTTTATAGAAGTCAAGTTAATTCAAAACACTTTTCTTCACTGTTCTTGTCCTAATTTCTTCCTTGGAGCTCCCTTTACATTTGGTAATGAAGGACAATTTTAGATACCCATTTATTCTGTTAGCTCTTGTGTAATTGACTTGCGGTGCAGTGCCAGGCAGCAGCAGCAACAAAACAAAGACCCTTCTCCACTGGATTTAAAAGTTTGTGTTTTCATTATGTCAGAATGTCAACCTTGAGTGACTAAAGCTGCACAACAGCGTTTCTACTAAATACGTTCTGTAAATTACATCCAGATCACATGTACTTCCCGGTAACCTTTGCATTAATAACCCAGCTCTAAATATATCCAGCTAAAATTAAAAACTGAACCCCCGATATTGCTTTGACAAGGTGCATAATTAATTTACTAAACGTTTAATGGCAGCCAGGGTTGCTATGGAAGTTGGCTTGAAAGGTTGGAGTAGGTGAAGCGACTTAACTTTGATAAATGAGTTCTCTGGGCCAATGAAGAGAGGCTCAAATTGCTAACAAAGGCAAAACAAAACAGATGCAAGTAAAAAAAAGTAAACAATGAACAAATGTGTATGGGCTGGGCGACCTTTTGCAGAGCTGATTAATGTTTGGGTGTCAAAGTGACTGTCTCGTTGCTTCTCCTGCGATCCATCTCCCACCGTGATTCATTGTAGAGTAGGGAATTTTCCATGTACTTTCTATTATTAAGTATTGCGTTTGTGCATTTTTATGGGAGGAACGCCGGGGGAACAGAATGTGATTTGCTGGGCGTGTCTTATGGCGCACTATAACGTGTTTGGGTCTAGTAAAATTTCATGACCTTCAGGGAACATCAGCTGTTGACAGATTCATGCCAGTTCTTGTTTTCTTTAGCATTAGCAGTAAAAAAAATGCCACAAAAGTTACACGGTTTATTATAAGGCCCTATTATGACATCGATCGTAAGTTATAGCTTGTACTATTTATTTATCAGTTCCTTTTGTTTCTATGTGTTTTAGGTTGTAATATTTAGATTTTTATGAACCACTGGAAAAACGCAACTTGTCTGTGACGTTACCTATATGTATGTTGTTGTTTTTTTCTTTCTATCCGATTAAACAACTGAACTGAACTCCTATTTATAAAAAAACACTAATTATGTTACAGACCATTTTAATTTAAATTTTATTTTGTTCAATTATACTGGATTCATTTACATTTTTGCCATGATGCTGTAAATGTCATAAAGGTGAAGTTGACTGTTGGAAAGCTATGTTAAAACTACTGATTTCTTGTTGGATAACCTTAGCTCTAGTTTGACTGAAACATGTACAATATAGTTCCTTTTTTAATACATTTTCTACATATTAATAAAATATTTAATAGTCCAATTCAGTGTTGTTTGTGTTCGTCTCAGGCACATGCTGTTGTGCTAGCTTCAGCAGTTTCTACATTTGGTCGCTAATTACTGCAGATTTTACAGTTATTATCGGCTAATTATTCACTCTGTCCAGTCAGCAGAAAGTCCATGTCGATAATGGGAAAAATAACATGGGTTTTACATAGAGATAATGTTATGACACTTAACAGAATCCATTTATAGTATGTTGAACCTCAGCGATAACATATTAATCACTGGTAAAAGAAAAATTCAAATCTGCCAACTGGACAAAAAGTTGAGGAGTGAAGACGTTTGGCTGCTCATCCAAGCCATCTTCACTCCTACAACTTTTTGTCCAGTTGGCAGATTTGAATTTTTCTTTTACTATGGATCATACGTGGACAACTGAGGGATTACACAAACATGAATCACTAAGTTGGCAGATTGAATTTTTCTTTTACTATGGATCATACGTGGACAACTGAGGGATTACACAAACATGAATCACTATAGCTGATAGCTGAAAAAACATTTGTGATCATTTTACAAATATAATACGTCATTGACAAGTCCTAACTCCTCTAAATTACACGTGTAAGCTGCCAACGCTGCACTTAGTCTTGTGTTACAACAACAAGTGAAGTGAGGATTCTCAAACAGTGGGTCTACTCTACCCCCTACAGTGTTTCAAGAAGGGTTGAGCACATTTTCAAACTGCGAGGCTTTTGTGAGACTTGTAGATTGTGGAAACGCATGCTGAATCTCATGCCATGGGACTGCGATAAAAATCTGAATTATTTTATTGTGAGCTTTTTAGCGCAGTCCTATGGCATGAGAAATGTCTGCTTCCTTTCAGCTAACAGGTCCCAGCAGGCACCTCCTCCTCCTCCACTAGACCCTCTCAGGACTGCCTCATCAACATCGAGCTATAATTGGAGAAAAACTGTAAACAACTGTTCAAAATCCTCCTTCAAGTTGCGAGCTCATCCTGGGCCGCAGACTCTAAGGTAAGGGATGAAATTCATTAATATTTTCTGCAGTGTTGGGGGTGTTGATTTGTAATAATTGCAGAAACACGTGTTGAATCTCATGCATAGACTGTATAAAGAAGTGGACTAAGTCTGACGTCACCCATAGCGTTTGGCTCCTGTCAAATGAAGCTCGTCGAGGCTAGAGCAGTCATAGGGGCCAATATTAGGAAGTCCGACCACGAGTATCATAGTAACGAAAGAGCCAATCTGGAGCGAAGCTGTAGAAGGTAACCCCCCCTTCCTGCCTGCACCGCTGGTTTGGCCGGGGCGGCGCTTAGCAACGCTGTCAATCAAACCTGTTGCTAACGCTAGTGGGACCAACCTGAGGGAAGAAGACAGCTGATTTGTCTCTTATTAATGTTCATATCTTGATTTATGGACACAATAGCCTAGTAAAAATACCAGGATCATGTAGAGCAGGTCAGTACGAACATTTTAAGACCAAAATGTCGAGTCTGACAGCAACAGTTACAGAGAGAGGGAAGATGTAAAGTGAATTGGAGTCGATGGAGCCGGAAGCTCGCCCATGATCACTTTCTATTTGCTAATTTCCTATTAGCTATGTCCATTTATATATACAGTTTATGATCTCATGTCATAGGACTGCAAAAAAAAACGTACATAATCAATAATAAATGTATATATCAATGTGAACAGTTGAGAGACACGTTTATCAGTTTTGTTATTGTTCATCTATACTACTTTTCTCTACTTTTAATAACCAAGCACCTATATTTTATTACCCCGTTAACTGAATGTAAAGAGGGAACTATTGTTTTTCTTTCACCACAGCCTCTATATAAACACCAACACACACTTTTTTGGATCTTAACTTATATATAGTCAGTACTTTCCTAACCTCAACCCTAGCCTTAACCTATTTTAACCAATATCATAACTTTAAATAATGTTGTTGATCTAATAATATAGAATAGACTTTGTGGGCAGCAGCACACTAGCTAGCTTACTGTGTCTCAAAGCTAACAGTCACTTTTATTAAAATCAGAAAACATAAAATAAACAACATATTAATATTCTAATTAATTAAAATAAAGACTACCCAATTATTTTATTTGTAGAATGCTTCAGTTGTTTTAGTAAACATCCCAAAAAATATGACTTGGCAAAATCAGTGTTTTGGGTGCATAAACGCCTGACATTTTTTTATAGGAAGGGCTCTAAAAACCTAACCCTAAGTACAATATGCATCATCTCTTGTATAAATGTTGATTATTGTTAAAACATGTCATTTAAAGTGTTTCTGAGCTGGCCAGATAGTTTTTTCATTGTTTGCTTGCATGAAAAGTTCCTCAAAAGTACATTCGTTTTAATATTTTTCTCCTATTTAAACTGGTATTACACACTTATTTGATGCATCAAAGGAAAAATAAGAATAGATATGTAAAATAGAGGTAGTTTTGTGAAAAAAAAAGGCAAAAGTACATGCTGATACCTCCTTTAACATGATTTTTATGACTAAAAAAAGAAAAAGTCTAGGCAAGCTATAATAGTCTATAATGTGCTCAGTCCTTAAAGGGTTAATATTTATTATGCCTCAAAATTAGCATTAGCATTAGCACTCTTTCTAAACACAGAAGCGTGCTCTGGTGAAGTATTAATTTTATTTGTGTAGTGTTTAGCATGTTGTGACATTCACCCACAGATCCCTGTCCACTCCCTCATCTTTAAATATTTATTCATTTTAGCGTGACTCGGCAAAAACCTCATAAATCTGGACAGGAAGTAGTGACGCTAACAGTGAAATTGCCAGGCGCTATTGTGCACAGAGCCTATTACATCATGGGGACCTGATTTTTGTCTCCAGCCACTATATATTTATAGCGTCGCCAGCTAAGGTGAGTCCATCATTTTTCAATTTCCTCCTTGACTCATGCACCTAAAATGCACTTATTGTTTTGTCCTTGTCATTCCAGTCCAGTCCAGTGTGCTGTTCCTGTGTATCCGTGGACCATGATGCTTCAGTGTGCCATGGCTCTTCACACCTGACTGCTCCCTCACAGCTAACAGGTCCTGGCAGGTATTTGAATAGAAACCAGACCACCTCCTCCTCCACTAGACCCAGGACTGGTAAGAGATGAAATTCACTAATATTTTCTGCAGTTTTTTGGTGTTGTTAGTAATAATTGGATGCTGATGACTGTCTAATGAGAGGGTTTGTGGATTATAATGATTGGCCAATTAAAGAAGTTGACTAATTATGTGCACAAAGAACCAACCAGGCTTTGATATTTGGAACAATGAGTAATGGAAAAGCTGTGGTTTGCAAATCCTAAAATTGCATGCCTCACAAAATTGTCTCCATGGGGACGCTATCACCTTGCCGGAAATGTTACAAAGCATGGCATTAAATGTGTCTGTCTATGGGCGACAATAGCTCAGTTGGTAGAGTGTTTGTTCGAATCCTGCTCTCAACAGGAACATCTTTGGTTGAGCGGTCAGATCCACGGACCCACAGGTTGGTGGTGCGATTCCAGCTCCCACAGATGAATGCTGTTGCTGTGTTCTTGGGCAAGACACTTAACCCACCTCGCCCCGTGTGTATGAGTACACCGGTGTATGAATGTGAAGTAAAGAGCGTTGAGTGCCTTGAAGGTGGAAAGGCGCTATATAAACATGTGACTAGTTACCATTTTGCATTTATTAAATTACCCATGTTTTATTGCTAATAAAATACATTGATAAACATGAATTCTTACTTTGCGTTGGCTCATCTCTCTACAGTTCTGACCTGTAACTTGGCCTAGTGCGGCCCCTAGACAGAAAAATTATAGGCTAAGCAATAGCATCTCCATGGAAACAAACAAGTACCAGAAAGGATGCATAGTGCACCTTGTAATTGTGTTGAAACTGAAAGCTGAGACTGCCTTTGTTAAACCCCATATAAAATGGAGTGATATTAATGCCTATGGTCCATATAGTGATTTAAATACGTTTTGTCGTTTGTTGCCCCATCCAAAGTTTTTTTTTGTAATGCTCTATTATCAAATGCAGTTTTACAAAATTCACTCAACATTCTACTTATGCAGGATTTGAACCATTCTCCTCTTTTGGAAGAAAAAAATTGTAGCCTTAAACTCTCAAGCCTGCCACCCCCACACTGCACCTGACCACAGGGCAGACTTGTAAATGCAGATGAGAACTGACATGGCCCAGATGGTGCATTTTAGCCCAGAAACTCCAGTCCATTTGACAGGAGTTCTCTAGAGGGAAAGTCTACTCAACCTAATACAGAGGTGAACTGTAGTCTGCTCCTCTATATGCGCCTGTTTCATCATCCACATTCTGTATATAACAGTACTGGTGCGTGCCCTTTTCAATAGCATTACTTTTCACTGTTTGAAACTGTTTTTATTCTAGCGGCATGGTTTCCGAAAGCCCCGCTGCTTCTTTTAAACTGTAAAGGGCACTATAGGAGCTATTCAAAATAAATAGAGGCTGAATGCCTAGCTGCTAGCTCTGAAAAAGTCTGGCTAATTCAGATGGTATTTTGTATAGGCACAGGCGCATAGCTACGGCGCAGAGGGTGTTACAGTAATTACACCTTTGCTCCCCTGGTTTCATCCAAGCCACAGGAGAGAGTGGAAAGAGCTCCCACAGAGAAAATGGGCTCTTGAGCTGAAGTTTGTTGATGTCATGGGCCTAGATATCGATGGCTAAATAATAATAACAGGCATAGTAAGCAGTTAATTAAATTTTTGTAAGTGTTTGTAAAGTTCTTATTGTTTTATGTTTTACTCTGCACTCTATGGGTCCTCTGTGCCCAAAGCCAGGCTCAAGACCAGAGGTGACAGAGCCTTTTCTGTGGCAACGCCCAAATTATGGAACAACGCCCTCCGCCTGTCAGATCCTCTCAGTCTTTATCACAGTTTAAGACTGGACTGAAACCCCACCTTTTCTCCCTGGCATTTAATACTAGCTAGACAGGTTATCTTGGTGTTTTATTGGTCTTTTCCTGTCGTATTATCTGTATATTTGTTTTTGTTGACTTTTATGTGAAGCACTTTGGGTAGTTGAAGTTGTTTTAAATGTGCTATATGAATAAAATTGAATTTAATTGAATTTTTTACTTTATATGACTGTATTTAACACATATTAAGCTATTAACTCTCTTCATTACTTTTTTCCATTGTTCTGGTAACACATTATAATAACTGTAGTTTAATTAGCCTTAAAGAAGGCAATAAGGCACAAATATTAAGACTATTAAAACAAGTGCAGTTGTCAGAATACTTCAGTGATCGTTCAGAAAAATTATTCAGTTGCTGCAGCTCCAATAAATATCTGGAATACAACGAAAACGCAATATCAATCACCCGTATAAAACCTATAATAAAAGCCCTGTTGGGACAAATACAATAAAGGTTTAATAAATGTAAACATTTTCAGGTAAGTGTGCTTAATAGTTCAATTCAATTTTATTCATATAGCACATTTAAAACAACTTGAGCTGACCAAAGTGCAACACATAAAAGTCAACAAAAAACAAATTTACAGATAATACAATACATTGGCAAAGAACAATAGAACAGATGTCCTGTCTAGCTAGTATTAAATGCCAGGGAGAAGAGGTGGGTTTTCAGTCTAGTCTTAAACTGTGTTAAAGACTGAGAGGATCTGACAGGAAGAGGCAGGGGCGGCGCCACACATTTTTGGTTGGAGGAGCTAAGGAGGTGCTAAGGTTTTCAATGTGGGTGCTCACTTAACATGTAAATATAGAGCCTTTTAACAGGTCAGCTGACCTCAGGGCTCTGGGTGGAGTATAGAGCTGCAGTGACTCCCTCAAATAAAGAGGACCATTAGAGAGCAGACATTTAAACACAATCATGAGGTAATCTGCCTGCTCACATGTGTTAACCCTATAATGCCAAATGTATCAAATTTGAAGCATTTCTGAGACCTAATGCATCACCTTACGGTAAAAATTTCACTCAAACCCCTCTTGTATCCAATCTGATACCTGTCTTCCACTCCAATCCAAGATCATTTAATAATAATTTTTTGTAATTTTTATTTTTTTTTACCCTCTTGTATCCAATCTGAATACTTGTCTCCACTCCAATCCAAGATCATTTAATAATAATTTTTTGTAATTTTTATTTTTTTTTCAAATTTTGTGAAAGGGCCAAATAAAGGTTCCAGACTCAGAATTTTCTGTCCATTATTTCTGGGGTCAGGCATTACAGGGTTAATCACAATTTTTAACATCATATGGATTTTATTGGATTGGCGTTATGATCTTAATTTGCTTTAATACAGCACTTATTAAAGGGCCCATTATTACGCTATTACGCTATTTTCTAAGCTATGTTATAATGCTGTGTCCTCATCACAAACAGACCTGGAGTTACCCATGTTTAACACACAAACCCTGCATATTTAGGCTGAGTTTGTCTCTCAAACAGAAAACACTCAGTTCCACCTTGTGATGTCATGTAGTAATACAGGAAGTGCTCCACTGTGTTTTTAAACTCCAAACACCTACCCATGTTTAACACACAAACCCTGCATATTTAGGCTGAGTTTGTCTCTCAAACAGAAAACACTCAGTTCCACCTTGTGATGTCATGTAGTAATACAGGAAGTGCTCCACTGTGTTTTTAAACTCCATACACCTTCACTTGAATCATTTGGATAATTTCAGCCCTGGAATTAACAATCTCTACTGAACAAATGGTGAAAGGAGCTGTTAACTTGAAAACCACCGCTTCATGACGTCACAAGGTGGAACAGAGCATTTTGAGCATTGGAGATGTAGACAGACTATAATGCAGGGTTACGCAAACGTGTGTATGAGTGGGTGGAATGGCAGAAATTCATGAGACTAATTTCCTTGGTAACAATTTCCAATTTCTAAGAATTTTTACATCGCTCATCTCTGCTCTTCCCTTTCTCAGCCCACTACAGAAATCCTCATTCACACATTCATCACCTCCAGACTTGACTGCTGCAATAGCCTTCTACCCTCCACCCACCTCCAAAAATTGCAGTACATTCAGAACTCCGCCGCCCGCCTCCTCACCCGCACCCGCTCCAGAAACCACATCACCCCTGTCCTCAAACAACTCCACTGGCTCCCTGTACAACGCCGCATACCATCTTACCAATACTCTTCCTCATCACCTACAAGTCCCTCTAAAACCTGGCCCCTCCCTGTCTCACCGACCTCCTCCGTCAACTCTGTCCCACCTGCTACTTCAGATCACCAACCTGCTCACACCCCTCATCAGGACAAAGCACCGAACC
>KN477377.1:0-18233 GCA_000787095.1 Periophthalmodon schlosseri
GATAAGCTGGTGACAGACACTCTTAAATACTCTTAAATATATATGACTTGACTTATTTTGTCAAAAATAATATAACAAGAACTGTATATTGAAACGTTTTTTTTTTTTCACTCAACCCATTCACACTTTCACATTCATACCCCAGTAAATGCAGACATTGGGAGCGAGGTGGGTTAAATGTCTTGCCTAAGGACACAATGGGAGCATTCATCTGTGGGAGCTTGAATCGCACTGCCAACCTGTGGGTTAACCAATGATGTTTATGTTGAGAGCAGGATTCAAGCCGCCAACCTTTGGATCAGTGGACAAAGGCTGCACCAACTGAGCTACTGTCGCCCACATGGTGATCTATGAACCTTGAGGCCACACTATGCTTTCAACATGTCTGATGAAAGTACTTTTTAAATAGACAATTCTAAAATCTGTATTAATTACTTTTGATCTAATTCAAATCATTTAATGAAAAAAATGTGACATAATTAATATATCTGTTTATTATTTAAATATATATGACTGGTGACTGGAGTGAAGTGTCCCAGCTAACAAAAAAGTAAGTCGAAAGTAATACTGCCAATACATAAGAGCAAAAAGCCTCCATCTCAAACTACTTATTACTTTGTTTTAAACTTGACTTCACAACTGTTACCACCTGAACAACCCACAGCTAGTAAAAAGCCTTCTTTCACATCGGCAATACATCTCCCACTGCTTACCCAAGGTGAAAACAAGCCATTTCACCAGAATGCGAGCTAGATCCAGACCACCTAAGCACCTGAGGCGATTTCACTGCTCTGTACCCATATAATCCGCCTTCCAACCATCCAGCCACCATTGCACATGTAGCACCAGGGCCCGTAAAGTGAGACAGAGCATCCCAGCGCAGCGGCAGATAGACCCCATGAAACAAAGGCTGAAGGAGAATGAAGATCATCAATAAGGTGGTCCTCATAGGCATGGCCCTCTGCTGGGAGACCAGGTTGGCTTGTTTGCAGTTTGGCCCTGACATGGGGAATACGCAT
This sequence comes from Periophthalmodon schlosseri, assembly GCA_000787095.1. Classification (NCBI taxonomy): domain Eukaryota; kingdom Metazoa; phylum Chordata; class Actinopteri; order Gobiiformes; family Gobiidae; genus Periophthalmodon; species Periophthalmodon schlosseri. Next base: position 1,020 of record KN477377.1, read on the forward strand.
GGGGCTATAAAGATAGGAGTAATAGTTGTCTTGAATCACTGTAAAACGGAACAATGGAGACACTACAACAGCATTGGACATTCTATACTCAAAGTGATGTGTTTGGTGGTGGCGGGGAGTGCATCTGGGGTAAGGGGTGGAGTAAATCCAGCAGTTTCAAATGCAGTTGTTCTTGGGCAAGACTCTTTAAGATAAGAAAACTTTAAGGTCATAGGTCCCACAATGGAGAAATTTTGGTTTCGCTTGTAACAAAAAACAAAAACACAAAAAAAACAGTAGCTCAGTTGGTAGAGTGTTTGTCCACTGATAGAAAGGTTCCGCTCTTGACATAAACATCACTGGATGAGCAGTCAGATCCACTGACCCACAGTGCTCCCACAGAAGAATGCTGATGTTGTGTCCTTGGTTTTGGTGAAAATAAGTTTTGATAAAAAAATGTTAAATATTTGTAAAGTAAAATTCATTCAAAAGTTGAATGATTGCCTCTGCACCAAGTTAACCATCCCTTACTATCAACATTGTATTTCCTCTTTAGCTTTAATCCAAGTGTATCTCTGCTGTTTACTACTTCCCCTCCCTCACATGGGACTAGAAAGATAGCAGTAATAGCGGCTTTGAATCACTGTAAAACTGGACAAAGAAGACATAGTTGTTGTCCAAATGTAGCCTTCTCTATCATTTGGACATAAAGACGTATACACACATATGCGATCCAGGGCGATTCTACGCGGCTGGCAGCTGTGTACAAATAAAAAGTTATAGCAGTCGGCCATCTTGGTGAGGGACACGGCGAGGGGGTTTATTGGCGGTAGATCATTCTGGGGAGAGGGGCCGTGGCAGTAAAGTGTGGAGCGACCCCGGCGGTGTAGTAAATAACACAAGATGGCGGACGGCGAGGGTTAACGGGCTGCCGCTGAGTGAGGATGATGGGAGGATGCTCGGGCCAAGGATAACACAGATATAGGGCTATAGCTGCAGACAGGCTCGTGTGAGTGGAAGGGTGTAAGTGGCCAATTGGTTTAACCTGAGTAAGAGCAGGAGGAGAACATTTTTGCATTGGATTATCTTTAAAATAAAATAAAAAATGACTCTCGTGAGCTTTTAGCCATGTTAAAATGCTGCTACCTCCTCAAAAAACATACCTGGAGTTGTGTAAAACTTTTACTTTTTTACTCTTTAAGCACATTCTTAAACAGATACTTTAATACTTTTACTTAAGTATTTTTTTCATGTGATACGTGAGTACTTTTCTGCCCTTGTATCTCTTGTATCTTTTACTAAAGTAACAAAATTACTTCTTCCACCCCTGCATTTATATGATGACTCAAGACCTTTCTGTGTAATGGAACAGACACATGCATTCATCTTTTGCTCACCCACTCTTAATGGTCAACCTCAGTGACTGGCACGTGGTTTCAACCAATCACATTTAAGTGTGTAGTCTTAGAAGATGCAGATGGATTTTGTTATCCCATAAAGTTAATATAAAGCTACTACATAAATTGTGTTAAAATCAAAATCACTTCTATATTAAAATATATTTTTTGGCCATCAACCAACTCAACTCCTGCGACCAACTTCTCTGCAAGGCCGCCTAACTTTTTACATCTTAATTAAACTCCCAGTGATATTGATCCTTGTAAACTGGCCCTAATAGTGAACACTTGCCAAGAGATGCGCCCGCTCCGGTCTTTAATTAAAAAGTGGACCACAGCGCATGGATCAATATTTGAAATGAAAATTATGCAACTTTATTAAAAAGAATCTTCTTAGTTTTGCACATATATTGACCACTGGCAAGCACCCAAGGGGACTACAGTGTAATATGCTTTAACCAACACTTTTTGCTCATCCAGGGTTCTGATGTATAAGTTTGAATTCAATCTTAAGAGGAGTGGAAAAAAGGTTTGAGGCAGTAGATCTAGACATGGAATGGAATTTATAGTGGCATTTATGCCCAAATGTTAACTAACCTGACATTTCTACCTTGGATTGGTTTATTATTTTAAAAATTGAACAGCAAATTAACTGGTATAAATAGCTGTGAAATATTTTCTGATCATATTTTGTGGCTGAGTAGCTTGCACTCACGCATCACAGCAAGAAGGTTCCAGGTTACTTTGCAAAGTTTGCATGTTTCCCCCCGTGTCTGGGTGGGTTTCCTCCAGGCACTCCGGTTTCTCCCATCAACCCAAAACATGCACAATAGGAAGCTTGGTTGAAGGATAATAGTTGTCCATTTGACATTGTAAAAATAACAAAAAAGACATATTTACAATGCAACACATCTCACAAATCTCTTGTTTTTTGATAAATTATGCTTTAGTCCAGTGGCTCTCAAACTTTTTTCAATAAGATCATCCTTTATTGTTTAATTTGTGTTGGAACAGGGGGCCACATGGTTTAACACAAGAGTGTGATTTTACACACCAAGCACCACCAAAGAAAAGATGTGGCTTTCAGAGAACCACCAGATCTAAATCAAGTCTATAACAGGACTATTCCAGGTCTAATATAGGGTTAAACCAGGTCTAAAAGTGGTCTACATTTCTACTGTAGTTCTAAACAAGAAATTATGCAAAAAAGTGAATAAAATGAACTTACAATTAGGCAAACTCACAAACGGAAGAGCTGTCTAAGTGGAGCTTCCATACCTCCATGAAACACTGCTTTAGTCGATTGTGCCATACATTTTGACCACTCCCACATAAACACTAGCCTCTACAGTAAGCCTATATTAAAAATCCCCATGTCCCTATGACAGATGCTGTTTCTTTTTCATTTATAATTTTTGTTTTTCCAATTCCCTGCCCTGTGTTCAAGTTAAACGTGTGTTGTGTTTTTCACTAATCCACCTTTTCTCTACCTCTTTTGTCTTCTCTGCAGGTGACTCATCTCAAGTTGGTAAGTGATTTTTTTTTTCTTCTTTTTGCTGGTCTTTGCTCGTTGTTGATTTGAATGCTACGCTAACGCCGCTGTGCGTCTTAAGCTCGGTGAGAAGTGTGCGCGCAAGGACAGCAAATGGTTTGAAAATTCTTGTGAATTTCTGAACTTGGATGGGAAAAATGCGGAATTCAATTTGTTTTTGCTTTGGGTGAATTTCTTTGGAGTTGGTGTAAATATTAGCATTTTTAGCAGTGGAGAATTTCAAATGGTTTTAGAGTTGGACTGTTCACGAATAGTGTTTGGCGCTAGCTTGTGTATACCTCATTGGCAATTTCAGTTAGCAAAAAAGTAATGCAATATTCTAACTGCTTTTGGCTTTTCCAATTTGAAATATTGATATTTGGCAGACATTTTGGACTTGTACCAGTGATAAATAAAATTGCAATATCTGTATTTCATGTTTTACATATTGAAAGAGCCTGGCAGTTTGCAGCAGTGTGCCAATTGTGAATAGTCTGGGTTTAGGTGTTGGTGAACTTGTCTAGTCTTGATAAAAAGAGGCATTTTTGAAACGTTTTATTCTCAATATTTTAAAAGAAACAAGTACATTTTTATAATTATTGCCAACTGTCAAAGTGCAGATGTTTTGTTCTGGTTTATGGTTAATATATTTGCAATTATTGGGCATAGTAACATGAACTAAAAACTGGGAAAATGTCTTCTCTTCTCCATATACTGAGAATGAAAAAAACATGTATGTGTCCTCTTTCGGCAGGTTAAGGCACTGGCAACTCAGGTTGAGTTGTGATTGTAATACCTTTCTAAAACAGTATCCAGGCTGCATACAGTTCCATAATTATAGTTGCATATATTGGAAAATATGCATTTTCAAAGAATTATTCGTCAGCCCTGTCTTAGCCTTTCACATTCTTGTCTTTTTTTCTCTTGCACCATTCTGTTGGTGTCAGCTTGGTGTGATTGACTGTAAACAATGAGCAAATCCATCACTAGCGCAAACCTCTTTATCTGCAAATACGCTGACATGTCACATCGCCATGACGCCTTCCGAAACAAAACCAATGACAACCCAGACGGAACCATGATGATAGAACACGGGGACTAATGGGACGTATAACAGCGCCGCACCAACACCGGTAAAAATGAGGGGAAAAAAGTCCAGCTAGCGTAACGGCTATAGCGATGTGTCAGTGTTATCGTAACTTCTTCATAATTAGCTTTGTCGCGGCGCAATAGCCAGAGACTGCATTTTATGATGAGGGAAAGTTATCGGCAGCACGGCAGACAGGGCACTATGTAATGAGAAAAACATTGAACTTTTGTTACCTCCCGAGGTTGGCGGTGATTAAGGCGTCAGCAGTGCTAATGAATGGTGGGAAGTTAGCAAAGAATGTACAACTTTATAGTGCATATGACGGTTTAGACTACACATTTCATGAAAACATGCAGTAGTTAAAGGTGTATCATGTAGCTTTTCTAATGAGGGATACATCACCTGCTTGTGTCCATGGAGCTGATCTTGCTTTGCCTGGAATGTTCCGTAGTATGGCATTCATTCTTTTATTCAAAAGCTTTACTTTGCAAACTATGTATTTTTATAGTTAGTGGAGTTGATTCTCCACAGATTTGACTTGTAACTTGGCCTTGTGGTGTCAACAGGCCAAGTGGCACTGTGGCTGAGTGGCTAGCACTCATGATTCATGGGAAGAAAGTTCTAGGTTCTATCCTTGGGTCGCCCAGGCCTTTCTATGTGGAGCAAAAAGTTCTAGGTTCTATCCCTGGGTCGCCCAGGCCTTTCTATGTGGAGTTTTTCTTCCTGTGTTTGGGTGGGTTTTTTCTGGGCACTCCAGTTTCATCCATCAACCCAAAACATGCACCATAGGTACAATTCTTCAGCTAAGGTAGTCCAACCCTAGCAACAAGATCACGGAGATGGGTCCCCACACTGGTCCTAAATGCAGAGGACAAATTTAAATAAAGTGTACTTTAACTTTAACCTTAACCTGCTAAATAAGTTTAATGTATAATAGTAACTGTGTAAAAGTTACTGTGTGATACTTGATGATGATAAAAAATATATTATTATTAGATTATTCATGCTTTTAGATATAGCTGGACCAGAAGAAAATAACTGACTGATTTTTAATTGAAACAGAAAAAAACAACAGTGTCTATAACCAGAAGTGAAACCACTGATCTTAAACGTATTGATATGTTGGTATTGGTATGCATGGCCCTATTCTTGAGTTATAAGCCCCCTTGTGTCTGTCAGTTCCTTGTGCTAGAAAAAAAAAAAGCTTTTAGTAGTGCTAGAACACTGCAAAATCATTCCAAACATTTTAGATTATTGCATTGCCTTTTGGATTTCAAAAAAACACTTTTTGATAACATGTAACATTGAAGTTCTTTTATAAGCCTGAAATCCAAGAACTGTAGCAACTATGTCATCATCAAGCTGTGAAAATGTCATGCCTGTTTAAATATTCATGGCTGTCACTTTTTATGATACAATACTCCAGGCATGACTTGCAACATATCCCAATGTCACTCCAGCACTCAAAGAGCACCTCCACCTCTCAATATTTTTACCGCAAATTTCTATCTCCCCAACGCATTTATTTGGCAGTTTTGGTGGTGTTTATTCTTTCAAAGACGACTTCAGAAGAGGGCTTATGAGACAGGTGCAAGCAGAGGTAATTATTGTACCCGAGATAAAACGGTAGGCAGACTGGTCCTTATCCCACCATCGAATTTGATTGGGAGTCCAAAATGGCTGACGCATCTCTCTGTCTCCCCGTTCCAAGCCTTGTTCTTCCACTCCTCTGAAGATTAGCATCTCCCTTTAGCTTTTTGGAGCTTCTTTGTACCTCCATGTTTAGACTGCCAACCCCGTGCAACAAAGCTAGCCAGCAGAAGCCTCTTCAGTCATCATTGGAGCCTCTACATATAACAATTCTTGGCCAAGCTCAAAAGTGGAAAATGTTCAGTTGGAAGTTTGATAAAAAATTTTTACTTTTAGTTTTGTTCACAGCCTTCAAGAACCTTTAAAGGTCCTATATTACAGAAAACTGACTCTTGCGAGTTTTAAGCCATGTTAGAATGTTGTTATCGCCCCAAAAACATACCTGGAGTTGTTTTGTTTCATTTACACATGATTGAATAACCTTTTATTATTTGTCTGTTTACATCCCCAAAGCTCAAAATGCTCTGTTCCACCTTGTGATGTCATGATGCAGTAGTTTTCAAGTTAACATCTACCTTTAACCTTTAGATCAGTAGAGATTAGCAATTCCAGATCAAAATATGCAGGTGTGAATGAAATAAAATACAACTCCAGGTATGTTTTTGATGAGGAAACATTATAACATATATCATGATTTTATAATTATTACTTGGTTTGGTGGGCTAGTACCTGTGGTAAATATTTATCACTGTACATCAGTTACGTCGCAATTTGTGGGGAAAAAAATGAGAATGAAAGTACAAAAATACAGGAAGTAGCAGTGAGTTCTAAAACGGAATACCTCTACCTATGTCATCAACCCCGAAAATTCCATCTAGAATGCAGGGACAATTTACTATTAGAAGTGTTTTATCTATATGCCATTACCAACCAGTAAGTAAAACTAAGCAAGAGTAATCTTAAATATAACTGTTTTAGTGATTTAGTGATTGGTTTAGAGTAGTCAGAGTATCTGTCACATGCACTTACCTGTGTCATTTCTGTGTTAGTTGGTTGCATAAATCCCTAAGCGTATAGTATTATGTATGTATTTGGAGTTGGGATGTGCATGTAAGCAGCTTATTCTTAGGCTAATGAGAGCATAAAGAAACAATCCCACTGAGGCACAACACTGATGTTTTGTATTTGTAGTCAAGGGTATAGGCTGATGTTTTTAACCATGTAGCGGAGCAACACACAAACAAACATTTCCAAACATCAGAGGTCTTCAGTCAATAAGCGATTTAATTTTGAATTCACGCTTAAGCCTATATATAACAGTTTGAGCTATGGCAATTTGTTGGTACTGGTTGGTATAGATATAAAGTAAAATTCAACTAAAACTGTTAAAACCCCAATGTTGTCGCCACTAAGAGGGATGGTGCCTGTCCAATCAGATTCTATGTGTGGTACCCTCGACCACCCCTAAAAACGCCCTTGTAGATTAACACTTACAACTTGTTCTCATGTCATAGAGATGAAACCCCTGTCTGTCTGTGTTGAGAGGCAACTCTGCTCACAGTAAGATGTGTTTTTCAAGGTGTTCTTGAAACATTCTAGGGCCAGTGGCTCTCAAACCTTTCACACCAAGTACCACCAAAGAAAATACTTTGGCTTTTCGAGTACCACCTGGTCTAAATCAAGTCTATAACAGGACTATTCCAGGTCTCATCTAAACCAGATCTAAACGTGGACTACATTTCCACTGTAGTTCTAAAGGAGGATAAAAAGTAGATAAAATTGACGAACCAACTGACTAAATGCTATATTACTTCAATTCATTTGGACACATTTATTTATTTCAACACATAAAAAACAACACAGTCCAAACTGTTGTTGCTGTATTGTTTTGTCGCCTAAAATGTAAAAGTTCACCAAAATTGTATTTTTTTTTTTTTTTTCCCTTGGGACAAATAGTTATCATTGTTAAAACTCTAGTTTGTCTCTCCTTGGACACAGCATGTACCAACTTGAATGACTTGTCTTGCACACAGCATATACCAATTCGAATGACTTTCCAGGACAGTATGTTACGGTAATCATCTTTATTTAACCAGTCTTATCTGACGAAATCCAATCTACTCTCCCAATTCCCTTTTGACACCCAAACAACATCGACCCGGTGATTAACAACCATACCCGTACATCTCCAAAACTAGCAACACTGGGGCCAATTTTCCATGTAACCGCGGGCTTCTCTGGTCTGTAGCCGAAGAGGCCGGTAATGAGATAGCTACCTGAGATAATTACCACTCTAAGCTCATGGCTCTTATGCCCTCCCACAGGGTACTGCTACTCAACCACAATTAAACAGCCAATCACGCGCTCCGTTTGAGTCGGGGTTTATGCCACTTCTGCATGCAAAGATCACACGGCCAGAGGAAATTGATCATATATGCGCTGGGGATAATGAATGGCGTTTTAGTTGTTATGCGTCCCACATCAGGAACAGGTTCGTGTACGTCTTATCGGGATAGTGCCCTTACAAGTCTAATCAAAATGTTCCGCTTGTTCGACATAAATTAAAGCCATTTGTAACAAGAGAAATGCGCCTAATAATGTTGCCTCTAATCTCCTTTGGCTGGATAGGATGAATTCAGGCCTGGTATTAAAATGTGGTGCAGCTCTAAGGATATAAGGACACAAGAGTGGTTACACTCAACAAAAAACTGCATTTCAGATTTATAATTTTATAATTATTCAAATTGATTTAAATGCAAAATAATTATGGCAAGCAAAATATGGTTGTCAGTCTACTATTATTGTAATCACCACCACAGACTGAATGGGCAAGGGGAATGCAAATGCTACATTGGGCTGCATCCAAGATAAAGTTTGTGAAATGTGAAATGAATGTTTTTATTGCACTGAAAAATAGAAAATCGCCTTTATTGTGAGCGGGCTTGCATCTCCACAAACCTGACTCTTACTTGGCCTCGAGTAGAGCCTCTTTTGGCTATAATATTCCACAGTATGGCATAAAACTTATCTCCATAGGGAATTATGAAGTATGATTTTAACTTCCACAGAATAATACAACTGAGAATAATACAACTTCCAGAAAGTTACAAGGTGTTGCTTTAATCAATTGCACACAGATCGAGTAGTTCTTTGACAGCAACTGAACTCATTTGATCTCTCAATACAGCCATCCATTTCTTTCCCTGCTCGCAGTGTAGCTTCGAAATCATTAACCTTAACGCAAATCACTTCTGAGGCAACCTGCTTATCCGCGCTGATAATCTTAATTCTATTCTGAAACTTTGGCAAAATTCGTGACACCCGCCATCATTCAAACCCACTCCATCCATATTTCATCGCAAGTCATAAATAATAGCGGAATATCTTGACAGTTGAGGAATGCATCGGTTAAAATGATGCTAGGAATAAGACACGCGTTGCAACTTGATGTACATTGGTGCCAGAAGGAGAGGATTAGCAACCTCCGTTTCGATTAGCTTCACCATAATTGTTAAGACAGCGATGAAAAGTCTTCCGTTCTAATCTGCAAATCAAAGACAAGTAAGTTAGACCACCGGATTTCAGGTTCGTTTTGTGTCAATTTGATGCCTCCAAGAGAGAAAATTCCAATTAGAAATGAGCTGTTAACTCTCAGAATATATTTTAAGGTTTCTGACAAGTTGAGGATGTATGCGACAAAGGCCTCATACCAAGCTATATAATTGAGTTCACAGGAGAAATATTAATATCGGCGTTTTCTCTCACCTTCTAACTTGTGACACCATTCAGCTGTACAGACTGTCTGGCATGCGGTAACTTTGTTGGAATGCTGTATCTCTTACGGGGCAGCCGTAGTTCATTTGGTAGGGGGCTCGTCCTCTGATCCAAAGGACGGCGGTTCAAATCCTGCTCTTGACATAAACATCATTGGTATAGCAGTCAGGTCCACTGACCTACAGGTTGGCCGTTCGATTTCAGCTTCCATAGATTAATACTCTTGTTGTGTCCTTGGGCAGGACACTTAACCCCTCTCGCCCCAGTGTCTGCGTACACTGGTGTATGAGTGTTTGTGTGAATGGGTAAGTAGTTTGTTGATATAAAGTGCTTTGAGTGCCTTGAAGGTAGAAAAGCGTTATATAAATGTGACCATTTACCATATTGAACTTTTAGTTGCTGTTATCAACATGTGGGTGACGCTAACTAGAAGCACTGATCTGTCTGAAACTCAAGTTAGACTTTAATCTGAGATTTGTTTTGACACAAGTTGACCATAAAGAACTGACTCAGTTGGAACAGGTGAGCTGATTTTGGACCGTTAAACAAGTCCCTCTCAAATAACATTACAGTCACAAGTTAACTAGCATTAGCCAAAAGTTTACCAAGTAGTCATTTTAACCTTTTTGTTGAAAATCAAACATTTAAATTGGACCATGCACTGTACTGATCACAGGCCTCTACAAATTAGTTTTGTCCTGATTTTCAGACAAACTAAAAACGTATCAGGCTGTGTTTGCTAATGGGTGCATTGGGTAAACAACTGAACATTCCTCCATAGATATTCCTTCATGGGTACAGTATGAAGTTGTATTTCCGGTGTTTTTAAGCAAAAATAAAATAAAATACCTTTTTACAATGGATATAAATGCAAGATATGCAAGTTTAATAACATACTGGGGAACACACAAGCAAGTAGCAGCTCCAACAGACCCTCCAACAGAAAAAACGACATAGTACACACTTAAACTTTGATTTCAATTTAAAACGAATAGAATAAAAGAAAATCCATCGCCATTTGACAAAACCTTGCAGCTACTCCTCCCGTGTTCAGCTCTTTAAGTCATTTTGTCTATTACCTTCCCTCTCCCATTGACTCCCACTTTGTCCTTTAGCATATTCGAGCTGTGGGTGCTAGTTCATTTCGTCGCTCCCTCGGCCCATCGCGGATCTATTAGGACGATTTGGCTCCAAGAGGAAGTGCAAGCGGCTAATGGCAGTTCAATTGCGCAGCAGCGGGAGTGTTAGCCAAGTAGAGTGAAGCCCGGAGATTAGCCCGTGTCTTTTAGCTGCTATATGCTCCTATGCTAGTTCATCAGCAACAATGGAATATTACCGACAGCTGGTTGGGAGAGATGCCCGCGGCTAGCAACGTTAGCGCAGACAGCTAATGTTCCTATTATGACAATGTATTGACAATGGGTGCTTTACGTTGAGTGGAAAGGCAAAGGGAAGAGTGCATTATCCCTATTGCAGATGATAAACAAAGTCTCTGTGTCCATGCTAATATGAAATGGTGTTTCTGTCAACACCAGCTGTTGCCGTGATTACATAAAATGGGATATAAATGAAACAACCACTTTTGGCTTTGTTATAATGTTGTTTGATTTGTTTAATTATAATGAGGAAAGTAACGGCCACTTGCAAAGGTGAACAGTACACAAGTGGTTTCATGGAATAATAACTTATTATGATCACTGACATAGTAATAGCATAAATGCAAGAATTCATAGGGACTTTGTTGCTAGTCTTGTACAAAAGTTACTAGCTAACTAAGGTTTTTGCTAGCCACAATTGTTATGTTTGTTTGTTTTGAAGATTATTTTGTATGGACATTTCTAGGTTTAATGTTAAAATGTGTGTTATGGCAGGACTCAAAGTATATCTAAATGAACAATATTTACACAAAAAAGATGTATTTATTTGTGAAATCAACAGGCTACTGGGACTGAATGTACGACATGGAAATCGACCATTTGACTAGCCTGGACAAAAGATACAGTTTGTCATTTTCTGGAGGTGGCACATCACCTGCATGAATCCATGGAAATGGAAAAATAAACCATACTTCAGAACATTTTACTTGGAGATATATGAGCTTTATGCCATACTGTAGGATATTATAGATAAAGGAACAACATGTCCATAGAAAATAAGCAGGAGGAGGCCAAATCAGGGTCAGGTTTGTGGAGATTTATTTTATTTATATTTTTATTTGCATGCAATTCTGTCTTGTTAGGGGTTATTCATTTCAAAAAATATCTGAAATCATTCACCCATGCATATAAAATGATGTCTGGTTTATAATACATACATAAAAAAGGACTATTCCACTCTAAAAGGAGTAACTGGGCATTGTTTCCTACGTATGCTAATTATACCGTCAAGTACGTGCAGCGACATTTTGTGACATTGCCTTTACCAGACCCTATTCCGCCTGTAGACTTCATGCAATGCTAAATTCATTATTTAGGTCAATTGTAGTTTAGCGCCTGCTCTATTAAATGGTGAGTGACATGTTGTTAATTATGGATTGAGATACTTGATTAAAACTGACAGGAGGCAGAACATTGTGACAGGCTATTTGCAAACACAATGGCAAGTAGTAGGAAAGGGGTTTTAGTATAATTTTCAAACAAAACAACATATTAAAATGTTTAATAGGTTTCCGTTTCATTTCTGACGCTCTTGGGTCCTCCTCCCTTTGCTTTCCGCGCTAAGTCACTCCCCCTTCAGAGCCCTATCACATTACAATTAGCATGCATTTCATTAATGAAACTACTGCACATCACATCAGGTTTGTCAAGTTGTAGTGTATTGTTTCATATATTGTTTTTTATGGGAACTGCTTGTGGGCTGAGCATTGTACAGGCTTGTACTGCTAACCGTAAGGAGGGTTCGAATAGGGCCCAAGTGAGATCACTAGATTATTCAAACATGTATTCAAACAGACATGTTTTTGATGAGGGAACACCATTATAGCATGGTAGAAAGAGTTTTCATAATACCCTCTCTTTAAGCAATTATGCTATTAGGCTAACAAAACCTAACATAGCAGACATTGACTACCTTGTTTTTGGCTCCCTGTTTTTGGCTCCACACCCTTGACCCCCCCCAGCTGCTCCCAGTCCAATCCAAGCACTCTGTATGTGTTAGCGATGCGTGCCCTGCGATTCCCCGGGCTCCGTCAGCAGCGGCAGAGTGGGCAGCCTGATCGATAAGCAACCCAATAGGAGAGATGAGACCCATGCATCATCCTGCCTGGATCTCACCCAGAGCACACACACAGAGCTGGGTACGGACAGCGGGGGAGAGGGGGCATGCATGATATGGAAAGTGGGCGAATTCTATTCTTTACAGTCAAAATCCCAAACATTGTAAATCATTGTAGGTGAGGTAACATGATAAGGGCAGTGTCAGGGATTAGCAATAAAGCATTTGTTTTCTGTTATTTTGACATAATGCTATATAAAGTACTGTGCGAGCCGGGCCGGTTCTAGGCATTTGGTGGCCCTAAACACGCTAACTTAGCATGGCAGTATTAGCACAAAACAACTGCTCACTCACCTTTATCCTGTCCTCTTTTTTTCTTGCTCCATCCTTCTTCCATCCTTCAGCTTCACTCCTAAACATTCTTTTATAAGCGGTGGCCAACAACCTTTTTTGTGCAGTTGATAGATCTCCATCGAGGGAGCACCCTGTGTTCTGCTGACATCATCTACATTTATCAGGGAATCTAAATACCTCTGCTATCAGCCAATAGCGCGTCTGGAAATATTCTCGTGCCGACCCAAACCCATCTTCTAACACTCGCATTATTCTTATATGAAGCCAATCTCCAGCTGCTGTTTGTTTGTGTTGTGAGCATGTGAGTTAACAGCTGTCTGGTGCTGCGCGCTGATTGGTTCGCAGTCAAAATCTATGACGTGCTATTGGTTCAAGGCTGTGGCATTTGCCTGAAAAATATATTTTTTATATATTTCTATTTAGAATTCTGTCCTCCCTCGTATTCTGTCCTCCTTCGATCTTTTCACAGAAGAAAGCAGATAGACACTGTCGGCCCACCGTCTATTAGGAGCCATTTCATTAACACAGATATGATGTTAAAGCACAAAGCCTTTTTCCCCCATTGTTTCAAGTGCATGCGGTGCGCTTCAAATTAATTGTAATAGATTTGGTCAGACCATGGCAGTTCTCTCAGAGGATCTGGGCCCCCTAGTGGTTGTGGTCCTAAACAACTGCGTATGTTTATGCCACAGGCCAGCCTTGTGTGTAAGCAAAAAAAAACCAAAAAAATTAAAAAGCACAATATTGGCAACTATTGGTAACTTTGTGTTGACATTTTATGGACTTTTACTTTTTGACCCCAACACTCAACAACCTGTGCAGTTTTCCAGCAGGGATTAATGGAGATTTTTTTGTTTGTTTGTTTGTTCCATGGTCTTTTACAAGATCCAAAAACAAAGTTCACACATTTCTTTTGTGAAATGTGAAAAAACAAGAATAACTATTTGTACAGTCTTGTTTGCTTGCTTCTTACCAGTTAATGATTTTCCAAAAAAGACAAGCCAACTATTTGTATAAAACACATTTAAAAACAACAGAGCCTGTAGCACCTTTGACTAGAGGTGGAAATTAATTGTAAAAAAAAAAAAAAAAAAAAAGATCTGTGGAGCTGCGACCCCACTCACGGTAACAATGCATGTTCTTCAAGGTATTTTCTTTGCAATAAAACACCTGCAACTGAGTAAATGCAAGATAAATAAGTATAATGCCATACTGTGGAATATTACAGGTAATTAAGTGATCTTCATCAAGACAAGCAAATGGTGTACACTCCACCAGAAAAGTGATAGTGCACTTTTAATATTATGAAAATATACAACATAGCGTCAAATCCTCCAGCTAACTGCTCCTGACGGGTTGCCCCAGTGGCATTCAAGGATGGGTTAAATGCAGAGGTCAAATTTACCTACAAGTACAAGTGTACTTAACCTTGCTATACATTTTAAAAAAAAAAAAATTAATTGTTTAACACCCCAGTACAAAGGCTGGACCTGCCTCTAGCTTTGTTTAATCCGGTTCTACAGTGTGATGATGTCCTAGTTTTCAAGTTAACAGCTCCTTTTACCTTTTCTTCAGTGGAGATTGGCAATTCCAGGGGGGAAATGATCCAAATGATTCTAGTGAAGGTGTATGGAGTTTAAAAACACAGTGGATCACTTCCTGTATTACCACATGGCATAACAAGGTGGAACAGAGCCCTTTCTGTTTGAGAGACGAACTCAGCCTAAATATGCAGGGTTTGAGTGTTAAATTTGTGAATAAAACAAAACACAATTCCAGCTATGTTTTTGATGAGGAAACGACATTATAGCATAGATCAGAAAATACCGTAATTTGGGCTCTTTAAATATTATTGGTCTATAGAATGCTGTGATGTCATCTGAAAGCCATTTGAGAGCATTGTGTCTTCTACAGTGTGTGGTTGGTGTGAGTCTGCTGCCTCAGGTAAAAATGTGATGACATCAGTGAAACAATGGCTGCTTCCAAGTCCTACTGGCCTACTTTCTGTCACAGCCCAACACACGTAATTGTTCAGCAGTGCAGATGACGACAATGAATGTAGTTCTGCTGACATGGCGTGGATATCTAGATCTGAATATGTATTTGTGTATGTGCTAAGGGCTGCAAAAATGAGCACGATTTGCAAATTTAATGGTTGCAATTAGCAAATCTCAACCAAAAAATGTTTCCTATATGGTAGATATGCTGTAATGCTATTCACACACCATCTACACAGTTTAGTAGCAAAAAAAGGTGATTTAGCTTTTAGTTCCATTTTTAATTGCATGAACTAAATCACTTATTCTTTTTTAATGAAAGTTTCTGTTTTGTGCACAGCACTTTTCTACCCTCGCTATGTCAAGGTACTATTAACATTTTTATTCACGCTGAGATTTAGACTCAACAAAACAGGTTAAGTGTTTTGCTCAAGGACACGATGACTGTACTGGTGGGAGCTACGGCTGACCATTGCAAAAATACCAATGGTGGAATGTAACAAAGTAAAAGCAGGGAAGTACTGTACTTGATTACCAATTTTAAGTATTTGTATATTTAAAGTGGATACTTTTTACTTTTACTTCACTACATTTGAGAGCAGGTATCTGTACTTTCTACTTAACTACATTTTTAACTGGACTGAAAAGTAAAAGTTTTTTGTTTTTTTTTTAAATTATTGTTTGAGACCTGCTGAAAAGGCTGAGGGGTTTATTTTTAACATGTTCATAATTTGCACAAACAAAAATATACAGATAAAAACGGCCAGAAAAAACGGTCGATTGAATTGTTTCTGTTGAACAAAATGGAGCGTAAATCTTTATCAAATTCACTACATTTGAAGCAAAATCTGCACCGAAATACTTTTACTTTTTCACTCTTAAGTATATTTTAAACAGGTACTTTAATACTTTTACTTAAGTAAATTTATTCATGTGATAGTTTTAGTATTATTTATTATTTAGTAGTATTTTTTTTGCCCTGGTAAGTAACAAAATTGAGTACTTCTTCCACAACTGAAAAGTACATGCTCAAATAATTTACCCCTCAACTAAAATACACCTTATGTACTACTGTAGTCCTATAGTAGCATTGCAAGATGTGTTATTTATCAGCACTTTTTTCTATTTTCTATTTTATTTCAAGATTTATTGCAGCCCATGTCGATTATTCACCCCTACTCACCATGCTCTTACAAGGGCCTACAGTGCTACTTTGGCTTGATAAATAGGCTGGTCAACCTGGCTCCTTATCTGCACCACAAGTCTTCCAAACTAGCGTTGGCTCCTGGCTAAGACACAAGCAGGCTAACGCTAACGTTGATATATCGCTATGGCGCAATAAAATCCATGCTAGCAAGCGTGTGAGAGATAACCGAACAAGTGGCAATTCAGTTTGTTTATGGCGAGTAATTTGTGCCGATTTACAATGTTCGATATGAATCTTCTACTTAAACGCTGTCACTGATGCTACAAAAAATATAACACTTTTACTAGAACGATTCACTGCACGGTTGATAGATAGCGCTTGTTAAAAAGAGGCAGTGAAACGGTCGGCCAATTAAATCCAATCTGTTTCCGAGTGACATCATAAAAGTGCGTCCGCCGGTTGAGTTGTTGCCGTAGTGACAAGTGCTTTCGTGCATTGTATATTGGTGGCGTTTTGTCGAAGGAAGCGCATTCGTTTATGATGAGGATTGAACTGTAAAGTCTTTTTTTTTGTTGCTTTTGTTTTACTTTTTTTATAAACCACAAAAAAAAATGTAGAAGCGACATTTTAATTCACCAAATCCCACCAAATCTATACACAATAAATAAATGTTTGCTCATATTTGTCCAATTTTGACCATTCCAAAAGTTCAAACCTGTTGCCTATGATGATAGAAATGGTGATATATTGTAAAGGTGCTACCTGCTTGTTTCCATAAAGATGTTATTGTTTTGCCCAGAATGTTCCACAGCATGGCATTACACTTAGACACTTAGTAAGTCTCCATGGACTCCATTAGGCCAAGTTATGGGTTAGATCTCAAGCCTGCTCAATGTAGCAATGTGGGATTTTTTCAATGTTTTATATAATATAAAACAAAATATATGTTCATGCAAGACAGATAGCTTTAATGGCATACTTTGGAATATTCCAGGCAAAGCGGTATCTCCATGGAAACAAGCTAGTGATAGAAAAGAGAATAGAAAACTTACAGTTAAACAAACTTCATATTGAGTTTTTTTCTCTTCTCAAAATATGGTCAGAACTGTTTAAATTACTAAAAAAATTCTGGAATATGTAAA
>KN477377.1:18334-35990 GCA_000787095.1 Periophthalmodon schlosseri
GTATATATATATATATATATCTTACAAGAATAATAATAACTGAGTGGATTATTTACTATTGTAACAAGGTGATTGTTTGTGTCAGTGGGAATACTTTCTATTTGTTTTCTAATCTAATTTGCACTATTTGTTTAACGTCTTTCTTGTAAAACAACAACTGCTTTGCTCAATGTTCTATTTAGTCACAAAACCCACATTACAAACGCATAATAATCAAAGGGAATTGTGTACAGATGTTTTGAATGGCATTTGTTGACTTGGCTCTGTTTTGTCCACATGTTTGACTGTCGGCTGCCGAAATCCTTGAAAGGTAATTATTTGGGATGAGACAGTTGCGTAACACCTCTTCTCTTTTCTGCCCTCATTCTATCGCTCTTTTTTCAAGGCCGTTGTGTCACTGCGGATGGAGGACTGAAATAGATTTTTTTCTTCTTTTTTTTGAAAGGATGGGCCCGAATTCACAAGTGGGTAACCTCAGCACAAAGAGGTAGAGGACGAGAAGGTGGGAGATTAGGTGATAGTCTTTAGTGCCGTAAGATGTAATCAAAAAACGCTGCTACTTTGCTAATGTTTTTGGAAGTAACTGTACCAAATCTGTTAAGGGTATAAAAAGTGTTATAGGGCACTGTGCGTAACTGTTTTTAGATTCTACAATGCGATGATGCTATTCTACCAGATGTGGGGGCAAGAGCCAGAATTCTAAATGTTGAACCAGATCATTTCTATTTGTGACTAGACCCAAAAACTCACTGTATTACAACAAAAATCTGCATGTAAACAGCATTCACTTTAGCTGCCCGTCATCTGCATTAAATATTATTGGCCTATAGAATGTTATGATGTTGTCTGAAACCCAGCAATATGAAGAAACTATTTCAAAATGAACTCCTGGCCCCGCCCACTTAGTCACATGCAATTGCGTCTGTGTGGTTCTCATGCAACAATATTGTAAGTGTCTGTCCCTGGCAGTTGCTTGCTGTTTTTTTTTTTTTTGTACAATATATAGACAATATCATACAGTTTCTTATTTTTTATCTACTTTCCACAAATAACAGCTTTTACATAAAACTGAGCAAAAATATGTTTTCCTGAACTAGAATAAATGACAGTCAGGCAGGCTGCAGTTACAGTATGGTACTTTCTGTGGCACGTCACCTGCGTGTTTCTACTGAAGTTAAAATCAGGAGGGCATGGTGGCTGAGTGGCTAGCACTCACACCACACTGCAAGAGGATTCTGGGTTCTATCCCCGGGCCTTTCTGCTTGGAGTTTGCATGTTTCTCCCTGTGCCTGGGCGGGTTTCCTCTGGTCGCTCCGGTTTCCCACATCAACCCAAAACATGCACCATAGCTAAAGCTCCAGCTAAGGTAGTCCTCACCAAACCCAGTAACAAAATCACGGAAACGGATTCCCGGGTATGGCACTGCGGTACCCACTGCTCCTGATGAAGGGCCCCAGCGATGTTGAAGGATGGGTCAAATGCAAAGGATAAATTTCCCTACGGGGGCAATAAAGTGCACCTTTATGAAACTTTCACCACAGAGATAGATAAGTTTTATGTCATACTGTGGAATATTATAGCCAAAGAGGATGTACAGTTCATTCCCATGGAAACAGTAGCAGTCAGATTTGTGAAGATGCAAGCCTGCTCAAAGTTACATACTGTGGCTTTAAAATACTGTAGAGATCGTTAGTAGGGTGTTGTAGAGCTTGTTCTGATGGTACATGGATTCCTCTTCTGTTCTAGTGCTGACTTAATTTAGAGTCATGTAACTAGGCCTGTCACGATAATTACAGTATCGACTTATCGTTCAATATATGATAACTGGAACAATATATTTTGGGGCTCAGTATTTATCGTGGGTACTTTTTCTTTGAAATAGTGGGGAGATTTTTGCCATTTTTATGTAATATGATCAGATTTGAGCTGAAAGAGGTAGAATAACTGCTATGGCTAATTATTTGTTCATTCTGCCATTTATTGATGGCAGCTCAGGCTTTTTAATGATACTGTCTATTCCAAAATTGGTTCACTGGGATTATCCTGCTTTGTGTCAGTGGCATAAAGTATTTTCAATATTCTCGTTTATCACAGTATATCTCTGTAGCAATATATCGTCCTTCAAAATGTGTTATCGTGACAGGCGTACATGTAACTAGCGGTGGTGTCCTAGACCTGGTTTAGATCCAGTGGTACTCGGAAGGTGGTAGTTGGTGTGAAAAGTTTGAGAACCACTGTTGAGAGAGTAGAGTCTTTATCACTTTGCTTGGTGGCCATGAAGGAGCTATTGCTTACGAAACAATACCCATTAACTGGTGAAGTCTGCATCCACACAAATGCTATTACATTTTGTGGATTATATGTCTTATATGTACCAATAATGTTGCTGATTACAGACAGGTCACTTCAAAAGTACATGTAACTAGCGGTGGTGTCCTAGACCTGGTTTAGATCCAGTGGTACTCGGAAGGCGGTAATTGGTGTGAAAAGTTTGAAAACCACTGTTGTAGAGTCTTTATCACTTTGCTTGGTGGCCATGAAGGAGCTATTGCTTACGAAACAATACCCATTAACTGGTGAAGTCTGCATCCACACAAATGCTATTACATTTTGTGGATTATATGTCTTATATGTACCAATAATGTTGCTGATTACAGACAGGTCACTTCAAAACCAGATGACGCATTTGAGTCTGGAGTCAGGAAAATGCCTCGATAGCTGTCATTCCTTTAGTACGGTAATTACTATAATTTCTCACAATTACACCATTTGATTGACAAGCTTTAAAGGTTACATATGCTGTCTTGCATAGGTATCTTGAATATATAGGCCCTAATGGCGGGCGGACACCCACGCTCTAGCTAGCACAGGTTTCCATACTTATTCTATTTCCACATTTCATCCACACGGTTTTCTAATTAGCACCATCTCTGTATGATATTGACGTGTGCGGATGCCAGTTGCGGGAGCTTTGTTTACTTTCTGTCACAAGGAGACGATGAGCCATATGGGGAGGCAGAGCACGCTAAGAAGGAACGGAATTATGGGATGCATGTGTAAAGTGTGCGAGACACTTGCAACAGCTGCCAACGCTGTTTAGGGCGGTGTGCGGTGTGCGTGTATAGAATGTGTGAAAGCGGCTGATAGACTTTTAGCCGTCCGTTTATATGTTGTGTTTAAAGTTTATGGGAAATGGCAAATGATCACATATTTATATAGCACTTATCCACTTTCAAGGCACTCAAAGCGCGTCACATCAAGGAACAATTCACCCATTCACACACCAGTATATGCAGACACTAGGGAAGAGGGGGTGAAGCTTGCCGTAGTACTTATCTATGAGAGATGGAATCGCACCGCCAACCTCAGTGGATCTTTTTTTGTTTGTTTTTTTATGTTGAGAGCGGGATTTGAACCGCCGACCTTCAGATCAGTGGACAATCACGTTTCAGAATATGTCTGGACAGATCAAAACTACAGGATTAGCAGGTACAAAAATGGTGTAACAATTGGATATTGTTGATTTAATATTTGAAAGAAAGTACAAATGTTAAGCTACAGTGTGGAGAAAAACAATCAACCAGTGTTTGAAAAGTCATTTGACTATTCATTAGTGATTGTTCCTTCTAAAAGTAACTTACAACTATTACTAAAGACCACTATTTCAAGAGTAATCAGATTACTGCAGATTACTTACTTTTAAAAATCCCTTTAGAGCAATATAGAAAAACAAATAAAAACTGTGATTGATTTTGGATAATACCTGACATTCTTTATTTTTTTGTATGCATTTATTTCATATTCTTCAAACCACCTGCACAAATCTCACTCTAGTGGATACCCTTGAGCAATACATGTCAGAGTACGTGGCTGCCTGCTTTGACAAATGGGTTGGATTAGCTGTAAGCGTAAGTGTAAATGATTGTACAAAATTACAATATACATCATTTGGAAATTGTACACAAAAACATACACAATGTCATAGTATACACATGCAACTTTTGAATTTTTGAAGTTTTGAAGAAAAATACTTCAATATATTCAAATGAAAGGCATGCATTAGTGTCATGTCACCATAAGTCCCTGAGGATATATGTGCCGAATCATCCCCCAGGCTCTGCTCTTGAATCGGCTGAGTTGAAGTGGATTTGGGCCGGCGTGGCTTCTCTCTCCTGATTGCCGTGCCCACTGCTCATAATGAGGAGCATTACCGAGCTGATGTCCTAAGATTAGGGCAGGCTTAGCAGACACGAGCTGCCTCCGTGATCACAGCGCACAGGAAACGCAGAGAACGGATGAGAAATAGAAATATATGCTACTAAGGAGGTAAAGTTTGTAGATGAAGCTAAGAACAATTCTATAAAAATTCTAAAAAAGAAATCTTTATGGATGCTGTGAATTTGAAATGACATGAGAAATGGACAAAAAAGGCAAGTTATTTTAGAAGTAGACAGTGGTGGAACGTAAGAAAGTAAAAGTAGTGAAGTACTGCACTTAAGTATACTTTTTTGGTATCTGTACTTTACTTAAGCACATTTTACAGTGGATACTTACTTTTACTAGACTACGTTTAAAAGCAGGAATTTTTAACATGTTTGTAGTTTGAGCAAACAAAAATATACAGATAAAACCAGGTAGGAAAAAATAATAAATTCAATTGTTTCTGTTGAACAAAATTTAGCAAAAAATTTTATCAAAATCAGTACATTTGAAGCCTTATCAGACCTCAAAATCATTTTTACATTTTATACATTTTTAAAGGGATACTTTAATACTTTACTTTACTTTTACTTGAGTTTTTTTTTTTTTTATTTTATACATTTTTTAAAGGGAACATTAATTCTTTACTTTACTTTTACTTGAGTTTTTTTTTTTTTTTTTTTCTCCAGGATCTGTACTTTTAAGTAACAAAAATGAGTTGGTAGTTGTCAGTCAGTGATTACGTTTTGGATTAGTTGTCAAATTATTATTTCTATCGTAAATTTTAATTTTTAATGTACAATGTGTGTACGTTTATGTATGTGAAATAGTACCCTATATACCCTCATCAGAACAATACAATATTAGCAATATCGATATCAAGAATTATGGACTTTATTAATTCCAGTTCCAGAAAGAGAAAAAGCATTGTTAGTATATGAGTATGAATAATGTTATATCTTAAAGGTCCTATATTACACAAAATTGATTATTGAGAGCGTTAAGCCATGTTCTAATACTGTTACCTCCTCAAAAACACACCTGGAGTTGTGTTTTGTTTCATTCACACATGTTTGAGTAACCCTTTATTTTTAATCTGTCTACATTTCCAAAGCTCAAAATGCTCTGTTCCACCCTGTGACGTCATGAAGCTGTAGTTTTCAAGTTAACAGATACCTTTTACCTTTTAATCAGTAGAGATGGGCAATTCCACAGCTGAAATCATCCAACTGATTCTAGTGACGGTGTATGGAGTTTAAAAACACAGTGGAGCACTTGCTGTATTACCACATGGCATCACAGAGTGTTTTCCGTTTGAGAGAAGAACTCAGCAGGAGTGGAGCACTGCTGTATTACCACATGGCATCACAGAGTGTTTTCCGTTTGAGAGAAGAACTCAGCAGGATATGTGTGTTAAACATGTGTTAATGAAACAAAAAAAAACTCCAGATATGTGAGGAAAACACATTATAACATAGATCAGAAAATAGCGTAATATAGGCCATTTAAAGATGTTTATTTTACTTTTACTTAACAATAACACATTTTTTATGTTTTTAATTATTATTTATTTAACGTATTTGTTGACTAAAATAAGTTTGGAAGTTTCTATAGTTAGTTTCATTTAGACATGGCGTATGTGAAAGAAAAGCAGTTTTACATTTCATTGTGGTTCAAGTGACAATTTGAACAATGCCGAAAATAGCTATACGATGTAATCATCCTGTTCAAATCAACATGTCAACACATTTGCTGCTTCTGAACTTGAAAAGGAACATTTGGGGGTGTTAAATACATCACGTACCAATCAGAAATAACATGAGCTTATGTAAAACTGTAAAACTGAAATATATTGTGTTTTTGGAATTAAGCCACTGAAACTTTTCTTGGATTGGGCCACAAAATACACCTGTTCATTGCTCATCATACTCAAGTTATTCTGTTTCATAGATTTAAATTTCATACAATGCTGAAACTAAACTGTTGTCATTATCACTATGTCACAGGTAGATTATTGTATTACTTCAGTTTTGTTCATTGTAAATCACAACTGCAGAACTGATTCTCTGCTGCTGGATCCACCTCTTCATAGTGGCATTTCACCATAACAAGTAGTATATATCAAAACATTATTTTTAATTTTACTGTCAGTCATTCTGCTAGATTTTATTTCCGATGAGAAACAGAAAGAAATGAGGACTGAAACAAAGGGCAGTTATTTGCATTCCTGTGTACCCTCCAGTGTCCCACACCAGCTCTGAGTTATTAGAATGTGACAGTCACTGACAGAAACATATCTCAATAATGTCAGCTCAGGGTGGACATGTCATGCTGAATGCTGACAGGCGTCTGTGTCTCTGTTCTGTTATTACTGGGTCTATTATAAAAATGATCACAAATACAAGTCCATTCCTGGCTTTGTCTACTTGGTTCAATTGCGTTGTGGTTTGGATCTGGAATTTTGAAATTTGTCGCAAATTTTGACAGATGTGTAGATTTGAGTGGTAAATGACTTTTGTAAGAAAAACCTTTTTTGAAGCATTCTAAAATATGAACTCAAATGTGAAATTTGATCAAATGTAATTGCATGCATTTTGTGTGCCAACAAAAACTAAAATGTGCCACACTGTCGCACCATGCAAGTAATTAGTATGTAACATTCACTATTTACCATTGATAGCATTAACAACAAGAAATGAGAGGTGCAATACATCACTTCAAGGAGGGACATTTAGATTACCCATCTTCAATGCCCTATATGGTATTTTGAACCATGAGTGAGAAACATAGTTTGAATTGGTAGCTCTACCTAACCTGGCGCACACCACATACACATGTGTAGCACTCTAAATTGTATTTTTAATTGAATTTGAACAGTGGATTATTATTTGTACTGATTGTCAGAGTGCATTTTAGCATGCTAGTTGTACTGCCATGACGACAATGCTTTGGCATTTGCAAATTGTAAAAGGTGCATCTAAATGTGTTAGGGAAAATGAGGAAAAACTTTGGAGCGCTACAAACCGTTTAAACTAGTTTTCATGTTTTTAAGATGGTACAAATCAGTTTCAGTGGCTTTAAGTGTGAACTCTCTGTAGTTGCATTCAGCCCAGCTTAACATGAAGGTTATCGGTTCAATTTCCATCACTAATAAACTAACACATTTTGATAACAAAGCAAAAAATCCACCAAATATTCCACTTACACATTCCACTGTAAACCACTGTACACTGCAGACACACCCCATTCAATTTCTACTTCTGCAGAACATACTCACAAATCCGTCTGACCTCTACGGTTCACTGGGCCCTTTCAAATGGCCCTGCCCAAGGACACGGGGCCAGGAGGAGCGCTTGATGAATGCTCTGGGGCCGCACTCTGGACTGAGCATGTTGGCTGGGAAGCGGTGACAAACAGTCTATAGAGTGTAACATGGTTTAGTGGCCAAAAGAGTGGACGACCTTCCATTCCACTTACGAAACATCTTTATCATTGTAGAGCTATGGGCGCTTTTGTGTCACCGGTCAATAGATATATGTAGCCAGCATCATTTGCACCTATATTGTTCTGAAGTGGTTGTGAAAATGGACTGGGAATAGCAATGGGTATTTTTGTCTTTGCCTGGAAATGCAATAGCTAGACGCAAGCTAGCAGCTTCTTCAAAACTCATTCAATTTGTAGAGTTTTTTTCATTTCATTTCTTTATTTATTTGAGCATCTTTCCCCTTGCATTACATTAAGTGCATGGTCATTCAGTTGTATAGCTGAGGTGCAAAAAAAAGAGTAGGTAGACGCTATAAAAATATATATATTTTCCTGCCCCTTATTCCAGGTTTAAGCTGCTATGCGTGATGTGGCTACAGAATTATATACAATTTAGAATATAGCATATGTGGACCTATGACATCAGCAGTACAACACTATGATTAAGTAATCAGTTCACAAAAGCACATAACAAGAATATACAATAAAAAAATATTCTAGGGGTCAACACCAAGCCTTGAGATACACATTTTCTTCATAGTTGTACAAATACATAGTGACAAAAGTCAATGTTATGTACAATACAATATGTCAATGTACAAAACTGATGTATTGAAGCAGTATATTCATCAATACCAAATAGCATGACATAACATGACCATAATGGTACTTTAAAGGTGCACCATGTAACTTTTCTGGTGCATGGTACGCTACCTGCTTGTCTTCATGAAGGTGATTATTTTGCTTGAATGTTCCACAGTATACAATACACTTATTGATCTTGTCTTTATTCATTTACAGTGTTTTTTTTTTTTTTTTGCTAAATAAATACATTGAAAAACATCTGAGCGAAGTCACCTGTGCCTACACCAGACCTGTAACTTGGGCTGTTGGTGTCAGTTGCTTTTCTCCATGATGATAAACAGGTTCAGTGCCATACTGTGGAACATTTCTAGCAAGACAGTGCTATCTCCATGGAGACAAGCAGGTGGCAGACCTTCCACCACGTTACGCAGTGCACCGTTAAATGGGACATTGTGAACAGTGAATAGATGGGACTTGCAACTTTTTTTTTTTGAGCAACAAGCCTGTACAAGGGATCTGTTTTGTTTTTGTTTTGTTTTTTTTCCTCATTGTGTTCTTTTGTTTATGGTTGTACAAAATAAGAATAATATAATATGGTACATAATGAGAAAGCACAAAAGGTTTTCTTTCTTTTTTTCATTTATGGTCGTAGAAAATAAATAATAATAATAATAAAGAAAATGATTATTATGTTTTTGTTCATGATCATAAAAAAAACAATAACAAGAAAAAATATATATGCATATAAGAATGAATATTTTATTTTTGTTCATGGTCGTTTAGGTGGAAGGTCAACCAATTGCTTGTCTCCATGGAGATGTTATTGCTTTGCCTGGAATGTTCCACAGTAAGGCATTAAACTTATCTGTCATAGATCATATATCATACAAAAAACAAAAAAAAGCACAAAAAAAGCACAAAAACAAAAAAACAAAAAAAACCCACTAGTGTCTTTATTGCTAAAAACAAAATATTCCATGACAAAAATTTTGTGTGAGTAGAGTCATCTCTCCACAGATCTGACCTGTGACTTGGCCTGCTGGTGGCACCTGCTTGTCTCCATGGAGATTTAACACCATAGTGTGAAACATTCTGGGCAAAGCAATAACATCTACATGGATGCAAACCCTCCGCAGTGCACCTTTAAACTAAATGAAAAAAAAAAATTGAGTTATAAAACAAACCAATTCCAACAGTTGCTATTAAGTTGAATAACAGAAATATGTCCTTAGGAACTCATTTGGAATGTCTAAAAACAACTTATTTCGCTGACTTTTTCTTTGCCCCATCAAAACACATGGACGACTACGGTTGCCTCGCCTGATGTCTTGACAAATTACGTTGGCCCGCGAAGGTTGTGATTTCTTTTCAAGAGACAATGCTGCGCCTGGAGCCGAATCTATGTAAATGAAGTTGCAGTGGAGGTGAATAATATTAAAAAGGTGGGCTGTCGAGAGGAGGAAGTGAAGGAAATATTTAGTGCCGTATTCAATTTGCTTTGTGAGAATGTACCCTTTGAAATCAGTGGACGAAACTGGAGATATTGCAAGGATGTTAGCAAAGCCTACATTGTCAGGGTGATGTATTTTTAATTGTGCTCTTATTAAAATAGTACTTCTTTTTAGTTATTTTTAAACTTCCAAATGGGACTGGTGGCTATCCAAGCTTCTAAGGTCTTCAGACTACACCGCCGTCCCCATAGCGAGATGGTACCATGTTCAAGCCCCCAAACCATGTAAGGCCTTCTTGTTTGGAGTTTGTATGTTCTATGTTCAGATCTCATTGGGTCATCAATCCAAAACATGTACAACTAGAGTCCTTCAGCTAGGCACTCCTTCCTAAAATTATACGACGGGTCAAATGCAGAGCAAAGATTTAAAGATTAAAGAGGCAGTACCCACTGTCAAGTACAATTTTCTTGCCCCAGTACAGATGTATTGTAAAAGCTGTGTGCTGCCCTAACCTAATTATGAAGCAGTTTTATCGTCTGTCAATGCTGGCGCACTATTGGCATGCTAGTTGTTGTTAGCATTAAAATGTTATTGAACTTTAGGAACTATTTGTAGTTGCTAAAACAACACCAGTGAACTTTCCTGAGCATGACAAAAATATGACATACAAAATACGTTTAATATGTTTTTTATATTAGAAAGAACTGAGCCTGAACCTGAAATCTATTTGTTTTTAAGCACATTAGCATGTTGTGCGTTGCAAGCTTAACTTCCACCTTTTCAATTCTAAAAATACTAGCGTGAATCACCCCATGCAGCAAACACGTCCGAATGATTGCGTGTAAAATGATACATAATGATCTGTTTTCTCCGCCATAGCCCGCCTAGCTCTGCCTCGGCTCCCGGCTCTTTGGGTTAGCTCCTGCTTAGCATTCTGCCCTTTTCTTCTTCCTATGTAATCACCATTCTAAACAGGTAGTAATCAGACGGGCCGGGAGAGGCTGGAAATGCAGTCTGTGTGCCCTGATTGGGAACAACATGTTGGCCTCCCCCACTGATGGCTGCTCTATTTTGAGTTCTATAAACCGCTCCATGTGTTCACGCAGACTCTTGATAAACCAATACAAACTATGGCCTGTGTAAAAGCTACGAGAAGTACAAATAGAATGAGGTGCCCATGTGCGGTCTGGTTTGTAATTTTACTTCCTGGTTGGACACGGGCAGCAGATATGACATACGTAGAGGTAATTTCTTAACTGTCACCTTTAATTTGTTGATCTGCCAGAGAAAAAAGGGCTTCCTTGCGCATACACTACCAGTTAAAAGTTAGGTTTTTTTTGTTTTGTTTACTACTTTCTACATTTTAGATACATACTGAAGACATCAAATATATGGTGGTTAGATGTATGGAATTTTGTGGCAAAGAAAAAAGCTAAATAACTCAAATAAATATATATTTTTTATTCCTCAAAGTAGCCACCCTTTGCTTTGTCGACAGCGTTGCAGCGTTGTTGTTTTTTTGTTTACTACATTCCACATGTCCATTCATAGTTTTGAAGCCTTCAGTGAGAATCTACAGTGTAATGAAAATAAATAAAAGAACAAAAATGAAAAAGTGTGTCCAAACTTTTGACTGGACCAATGTAAAACTATGATAAATATTGACCACAGGTACTGTCCCACCAAACCAAGTAATAATAAGGAAAACATGAAAACCTGTCTCATGCACTTTAAGGTGTAGTTTATTGTCTTAATAGTGAATTTTGGTCTTTGCATCTAATGCCTGCTAGATCAGTGGTTCTCAGACAGTGGTGCGTGGGCTTCTTCTGGTGGTACTCAGGGTCCTATGTCTGTTTAAACTTTAATTAGATCAATTTCACGTAGGTTGTAGTAATGTATTCAAGGTCTGTCTTTTGTAAGTTTAGATCAGAGCAGAGCAGATTTTTTGTGCCTTATTTAATGTTTTGTCCTTCCAATTATATTAAAGCGGGGTACCTAATTTTCAGGAGGAAGTAGGTATTTAAACTCAATCCTAACTCTCACTAACCCTTTGGCAATATCACCATGCATTAATTTTGTGGACATAAGCATGTCTCTAGAACGTCTTTTTTCAGACAGCGAAGTGAAACTGGAGGGCAGCTAATTAGAGAGCTGCTTTTGGTACATACTTCCGAGTTGATGAGGATTAATGCTTAATTATTAGCTACAAACAAGGCACAGCAGTCTTACTTTATCACCAAGTGCTGCTTTCACAATACCGGCCTTATTCCACCCACTTTTGCCTCTAAATGCTACTAAACCGAACTTTTGTTGTGGGAATCCCATTCATTTAAATGGAGAATTTGAGAAGTTTTGATGGTAAAATATGATATAAAGTAGGTTAATTTGTGTAAAATGCCCAATGTTCATATGCACCAACAAGTCAAGAATTCACAATTCTCTAGGAGGCTTTAAAACGGCTTTGTACTCGGTATAGAACTTATTTGCTGTCAAGATCGGCAGCCCCATGCAAAGTAATACAACCCGAATGACGATGGTGGTGCCTACGGCAACCTCCAGAATCAGGTAAATACTCTTTGATAGACAACACAAAATGTACAAAATATAAAAAAATAAATTAATAAATGCAATTAAATTAAATGGGTCCCCCAACTACATATTGTTAATCAGAGGTAACATCAGCCTTTCAAAAATGTTTCATTCTTGAGACTATTGAATACTCAACTTTGTATCTGCTATCAAAGCACAGTAAAAGACCTCCACACTTTATAGTTAATAAACCCTTAGATACATATTTATGTCATGCATGCCCAACTCAATGCAAAAAAATAAAAAATAAAAAAATTGTTTCAATCCGAGCGATCAAGTCAATAACTGCCTAACAACCCTGTAATTTACTCGCGGGTGGTCAAATTACATACATACAAACAAGCCAGGCTCTTTTCTTTCTCTCTCGGGAAAAAAAAAAATACAGGTTTGCGAACCGAGTTCTGCTGAAAAGAAAATGGAAAAAGAGAATGAATATCCACCCACGGAGGCATGCAACAAGTGTGGAGCGCTCGGTGAGGAGGTGCTTGGCGTCCTCTGCAATATCCAGCATGCTTTGTTGTGTAATCACTGGGCTAGTTGTTCGAATCACGCTGCTATTGTTTGTCCCAAGGCACAATCAGGGAGCATTGTCACAGAGAGCGTGCTAGCTAGCAAAAGGCGCAAGTTCCAAAATACAATTAGCGAACGGTCCTCAGAAAAGTGTTAGCGACTGGGTTCGGTTGGTTTTTCTAAGAAGGACAATGGCATCCAGAGGTGGTCGGTAAACAAGTCTGAAACAACTGGACCTGCGAGTCTGAAGATTGAAATGGTGAATGATAAAAGTTTGGCGGGGTTTGGTGAACTGCTGAGGAATAGTGCGATAACAAATTCTAAAATAGTTCAAAGAGTTGTGTATTTTTATTTTCTTGAAATTGTTGTACAAGAGTTTCACAAGGGACAATGTTTTATTTTAAAAAAAATAAATTTATAGCAAGATGGCAATGCAAGCCAAGTGTGGGTTCTTTTGTCCCATTAAACTCACTTTAATTCATTTAATTTACCCATTTGTTCATTTACCATAATTTTGCCATAACCACCAAATAAGCAGCTTGACAGAACTGTCCCGGGTTTGTTTGGTTTAGTTATAGCACATCTTAAGTTAAATATCACACATACACATAAGTTACTTTAATAAAAGTGTTTGGTTAAACCTATTTTTTTCAGTTAAACACATGCACATAACTTCCATACTTACCTGAGCATCCGCATGGTCCAGGCAAAAGAGTTTCACAGTATATTCTACCCCGAGGTTTTCTGAGGTGACTGTACTAGAACCGAGCACCTGTTTGGCCCTTATTACTCAAGACAGAAAGAGGACAACCTTAGTACGTCCTCACACAGCCTCTTCTTGAGCATTCTTAAAAAAAAAAAAAAAAAACAACATGTGAATGGTGCTTAATCTGACTGACCGCAGATGCCCCCAGTACAACAGTCCATTTACCCACTGAGAAACATCAACAACTGTGCCCTCAGAAAACCATGCAGTAATTGGTTTTCAAGTGCAAGACCAGTCAAGAGGTTACAACTTGACCTGGGAACAGTAAGAACCATGTGTTTTGGTAACATAACTATAGACTTGCATTACTATAGACTTTATAGAGGTGGGAAGTGACTAATTACAAATACTCGTGTAGTTGTACTTTTTAAATAGATGTTTAAACCTGTATTCACAAGCACATAACAACACTGCACCAGATGCTCTGATTGGTCAGAGCTCAACTAATATGTAAATTGGTTTCAGACAACATAATTCAGCTGTACATGTTTAATGAGGTTTTGTACAAAGGTTGATCTATAATGTATAAAAATGTGTTGAAAAGTAACTAGAGTAAATCATTTTTTTCATACGTGTTTACTTAAGTACATGCTTTGGCAGCAGTACTTGTACTTTTAATTGAGTACACATTTAGCCTTGTAACAGTACTTTTACTTGAGTACAATTTTTAGAACTCTTTCCACCACTGAGCATTTGTACCAAGTGTATATTATGGGATGGCTAAAACTTTTTTCTGACCGTTGTAGTCATTGATGAATTGTCTCTTTTTGCCAACTTTCACAATATTTTGTAGTTGACCAAACTTTTGTTTATATAGTTTCTTCTCAAACATGGCAGACACGGTGTTGCTTTTTTTTTCTTCCTAACTGAGGTCAACCCATGATACTCAGAATAAGGACCCTGGGTTAGGCTCCCAATGATACAATGTTCAGCTGCCATATAGTGCTTTTCTACTTCTAACCACTTTCCGGTTTAAACATGCAGACACTGGGGACAAGGTAAAGTGTCTTGCCCAAGTATACAATAACAGATGCATTTGTGGGAACAGGGATCAAAACACCAGTGGTGTGCTGCGACGCAAAATCAATATGCTCTTTACTTTTTTCCACAGCAATAGTGAACCATGGGTCAAATGCAGGAATGTTCAGATTCATGCTTTTTGAGTTTTAGTTATAGGCGCCATTTTTAGGACTTTTTACCTTTCAAAAGATGGGACATTTAGTTTTGATTTGTTAATTGCTATGACATTGTTGCAGTTTGTTCATCATTCTAAAAAATCATAGATAGTGTAAATTAATTATCTTTTCAAAACTTTTTTTTTTTTTTTTTTTTTTTTACTATGCCATAGTAATTAATGCCCATTTGAAACCTAAAATTCAGCAAAATGTTTTAATATTGTAGCAATTTTTAAGTTTGCCCGCCCCTATTTTTGTTTAGCACTACATTTATTTGGGCTTATTAAATATTTCATATGTAATTAGAACAGCACATACTTGACTCTCAAAACTTATATTCAGTTTGACTACACAAATCACTTACACTAGCACCATTACCAGCTGCACACAGTAGGTTACTAAGGTTACATTAAAGGACATGGTTTTCCTGATGGCACCGTTAGCAGTAACAGCGCTCTGACAGGTGAAGTGGGTGCCAGCAGCGCTTCGGATCTGGCCCTCACCTGGAGCCCACACCTGCCTGCGGTGGAGTGACCCAAAACACTTGACCCATGCTGGGCTGGACAGGTCTGATGGATGAGTGCTGCACTTGTCTGTTAGCAGAGATTGGGTTAATATGAATAGGTATTACATGGATGTGATTAACAGTGACCTATTGGCTCATTATGGGGTTATGAAGTGGGAATTGTAATAATATAATTCTGATTTTGGTTACTAGGTGATTTCATGGTGTACAGCATAGTCAGAGTTAAGCTTAAAGACAGTCATGGCTTTACAATTATAGAAAACACAAAACTTCAGATTCTTTGTGTAGGTAGATTTCGTTTTGTTGATAAGTTTGAAACAGTTGCTTATGATTTGTCATATTCCTGTTTGTACAATACAGTTACTATTTGAGTGAAGTTAGTCAAGTGAAAGTTATGAAAAGTGAAAAAAAATCTCTTTTTGGAGTGAATTTTGGTGTTGGTAAGCTCTGCTTATTTATTTATTTGTTTAAAAATATTGAGTAAACCAACAAATATTTGAGTACAATGCCATCCATAAATCATAAAAAAAAAAAGAACACTTTTGTTTGCTTGTTGTTTGCCAACCAAGAGATGCTCCATTTTCTTACAAAATCCAAGATAGCACTCATACTTAGAGACATGTACTTGGGTAAAAAAAAAAAAAAAATTGTGATAGAATGTAATTTTCATATATAAAATAATAGTACTTTCTTTATCTTACCATGAGGTCATATATTTGTTCTCATAAACCTCAAATTGTGTGTCCTGTTAACGTGATTTTTTGCAGTATCGATACTTGTTCCAATTACTATCTAGTTTCAAAATTTGTTTTAGTATTGATTAGTCTCTGATTTTTGATACTTTTCACAAGTTCAAACTATATACAACAAGTGGGCTATGGAGAATCAGAGCCTCGCATGCCCAAAACCTAGCATTCAAATCTCTAATCTTGTTGGACTAGCTCACCATCTCCAATATTGTCCCTGAGTTGCTAACAGTGTAATATTTGTCTTCTTGTCTCCGCACTGGGACGACACTGTCTGCTCTTGCATACTGCCGCATCTGTCTGCTAGTGTACAGATTCCTGGACTAATGAGCCTTCTCTCCGAGCCTTGCCGACATCAGAGCAAAGACAGAGACATGGGTAAGAAAAAAAAAAGGAAAGAAAAAAAATTAAATAAAAAAAAAAATGTTTGATGGATTTGTGGAGCTGTCTCACCTGCTGACGATCCAGACGGAGATGTTTAAAGATTCACCGGCAGCCTCCTCTTGTTATCGCGTTTCACACTGACGAGATTCTATCATTTGTCTTTCTAAAAGGAAGTTAGATTCCCAATCATTGTATTATACATTTTTGGAGTGAGTTATTGTCTTATGGGATGAAAACTTTGTATACATCTGATGCTAACTTCAATTGGAGGAGCTGCATCTGATTTGTACTTAATAAAAATGTGAAAAACAGAACTAGTTCATTTGGAGCAGTTTGCAGTGGTCCAAAGTTATTCCTCACTTACCTAATGCATTCAGAACATCCTAATTAGTCACCGTAATGAGTTTATGAACACTTTTCGCAACTCTCAGAAACCAGAGCAGAGTTTTGCTGTCACAGTAAAGCCAGCAACAACTAGTATGCTAACCACATACTTCCTGATTGTCTGACAAAAACATGTTTTGTTTTGTTTTTTTTAATTAAATGCAGACAGCACACAGCGGACATAGTTTGACCTCAAGAGCTGCTTATACCTAATAGCTTATAAAATAATACTTATGCAACATTACAGTGGCCAAAATTATTCTTAAATTGTGTGTTAATGAACTATTCAATTGCTGGATTAAATATCTGTACGTTAAAGATGTATTATGGAACTTTTGGTGGAAGGCCTGTCACCTGCTGGTCTCCATGGAGATATTATTGCTGTGTATGTATGTTACACAGTATGGCCTTAAAATCACCTCTACAAATGTGTCCATAGAGAAACAGGTGACAAACCACAAGATAGTTTGTTGATTACAGATTCAGTACCTCAACTATGGGTTTCAGAATGATGAGAAAAAGTCCTCAAACTGTTGCATATAACAGGGATCTGAAACACATGATTAATTTAACTGTCTTTTAACAGCTTTCAATCTCTTGTTGCTAAAGGCATATACAGTACCCCCACAGAGTCCTTTACAATACTTGACTACAAGCTCCGAACAATGGTAAAAATGAACCACGCTTCCATCAGCATTCACAGAGCCCACTCGTAATTATGCATATTTCATAACTGGGTCAGCCGAATCCAACCACCCATGAGAAAACCTTTATATTAGCTACAGATACCGCGCATGAAAAGGCTAAAAGCTCAGAGTCCCTGGTACATTTTACATTTTATATATATATATATATAT
>KN477378.1:0-13035 GCA_000787095.1 Periophthalmodon schlosseri
AATAGTTACACCTCTCCTTCTAGGATCTAGTTTCAGATTCCTAGAAGGATAAGTGTAACTATTCCTTACACAGCGGTGTGTCTGAAAAACTTCAGAGAATTTTCAGACAGTATGAGATTCTGGTCAAGCCATAGACAAAGTAATGTAGTCTACTCCATTCAGTGCAGTGAAGAGTACCGTGAGCGTTACATTGGAGAAACTAAACAGCCACTCCACAAAAGAATGTACCAACACCGTTGCAAGAGCCCAGTCCGCTGTACATCTCCATCTCAAAGCCACTAACCACTCTTTTGAAGATAGTGAAGTACAGATCTTAGCCAGAGAGAAGAAATGGTTTGAGAGGGGAGTTAAAGAAGCAGTTTTTGTTAGGAAAGACAATCCTTCCTTAAACAGGAATGGGGGCCTCAGACATAATCTCTCACAGATCTATGAATCCATCCTCAGACCAAAGGCAAACAAAAGAACAATAGGAGAGCCATTACAGGTTGAATAGGGTCGTTAGGCTGAAACTGGAGACAATAGCTGTTTACAGTTTCAGTGTAGTTAGCCTCTCTCTTCATTTAGATTTAAGGCAGTGTCCACCAGCAATCTGACCAGAACTGAAGAAGCGGCTTGGATGAGCAGCCAAACGTCTTCACTCCTACAACGATTTGTCCAGTTGACAGATTTAGACTTCGTCTTTTGCCTTGTAGCTTTGTATTATCTTGTCCGCTTCAATGTGACACTTTGTGGAAACTACACATCACTGTAAATTCAAGAAAAAATTTAGTGTGGTTGGAAATTGCATTGGGCGACTGATTTTCACTGTCACTCGTGTAAGCTGAACCAAGCTAGTGCTGCAAATTGCCATTAAAAATGACTTTGCATCACTTTTTTTCATTCATTTTGTGCTTGATCACGTACTGCTCTTCTCCGCTTCCTGCTGCACACGTACATGACTCAGCACCTCCTCCGCTGCTTGCTGTGCTGTTTCTGTGTGGAGAGAGCGGCGCATTTGTCTAATTGAATCCACACTATTTAGTCTGTAATGAGGTCTCACTGTCTGCACGGCTGCACACATCACTCTCAAACAAAGCATGAGCACAGCGGGCTTTTTCTGTTTGGGATATGGACGTCAGAATTCAAATTAAGTTTTATTTATTGCTGCAAATATGGCTGCTCTGTGGTGGTGGGAAGGTTAAAGGGCCTGTACTTGATTTCAAACCATGAGTCAGGAACATGTTTTAGTTTGAACTTTTAGCCCCTCCCACTTAGTCCTTCCTACCACTGTGGCATTGCACCATGACACAGAAACAACGGGCTGGGATAGTGTCACGCAGTTGTTTCTTCATAATTCTTTAATCTTTTCCTATTATTTGCTATTTTTAGCACTTTTGAAAATGCACTGTGACAGAGAACCAAATGTCTGGGAGTTGGCAATCAGTTCCCCATGATTTTTAGTAACAATGTGTCTGATTGGATGATTAAAGGTGGCGCTCTCAGTAGCTTCTTTATTAATCAGTGGATTATGTTTTACTATTTATTTATTTATTTATTTAGTGGCATTTACCATACAACTTATGATGTTAAGAACAGTATCACAACAAGAATAAATTAAAATCAGCAGTAAGTCCTTTAACAGTGAACATGCCAATGCTGGTAAAAAAAAAGTAGTTCAAGTCATTCAGGTGTTGCTGCTGTTGTACCTGATTTTGAACCATGAGTGACGCTAGTGATGGGACTTTCAGTTCCTTTGTGGGATCCAAATATTTTGGATCCGTTCTCTTTAAAGAGCCGTTTACAATTACTTTTACAATTTATTTATATGACAGAAACCAATGTGAGAACTCATTTTATCTACAAACTAATCACAGAAAGAAATGACCAAGGCTCAGATCCGTTTAAAATGGTTCAAACTGAGAGTGGGAGTGTGTGCTGATTCTTGTGTCGGTTCAGTGTTAACCAGTTTAAAAAATGCATACAAATTGGAAAGAAAAAGATTCGTTTCCTTTATAAAATGAGATCTGTTCCAACCGTTCACATTAAGGAACCGTTCAAAAGAGGCGACTCATTCACGAATGTCACATCACTAAGTGAAGCACAAAAGACTGACTCTTTTACTATTTATTCATATGACAGAAGCCAATGTGAGAATCATTTTAACAACAAACTAACCACAGAGAGGAACGACCAAGGCTTAAATTTGTCTAAAATGGTTCAAACTGAGAGTGGGAGTGTGTTTACTATTTCAAATTATGCATAATCTAAACAAAACGTTGCATCACAATAATAATAATTCTAACACTAACTGTTGTTATGATGCCAAATATGTTTTTTGTGCAAAGCTCTCACTCGTGTCAGCTGCTCTGCTTCTGTGCTGATTCTTGTGTCGGTTCAGCGTTCAGTATAATAATCAGTATAAAAATGCATATAAATTAGAAAGAAAAAGATTTGACTCTTTCAGACAGTTCAGTCTCATGTGAATGTTTCTGTGGATTACTTACTCTTGAACTAGAGGGTTTTTGGTTCAATCCAGCTTCTTGTAATATGTTAAAATATCTATCAAACAAGTATAGACAAAAAACATCTTGTATGTAATATGTTGACCTGTGGCTTTAGTTTTCTGTTGCCGTAGGTCAATTTGAACTTTGAAATAATTGCTATGAAGATAATGTAATCCTAGAGAAAAATAAAGTAATTTAAAAAGAGATCAGTTTTTCTGGGCAAATTCCACAGTAACAAGTTGGCATAAAATGAAATACCACACACCAGTACTGTAAAAAGCCTGCACATTCCAATGTCCACCTCTTTGATAAATGATTTATGAGAACAGATTATTAGCATATTTAGCATAAAACCTGTAAATAATTGAATAAAGTCAAATGTGAGTGCATACATTATTTAGGATGGCTTGGATCGGTGGAGCTGAGAGGAGGGAAGAGGAGAGATGGTCAGTTTGTAGGTTTTAGTGTGGGCAGCATTTTGATCTCAGACTTTTGCTCTTTTAACTTGTGAAAATGAATCACGAATTAGCTAAGAGATTTTTGTGTTTTTA
Organism: Periophthalmodon schlosseri; assembly: GCA_000787095.1. Classification (NCBI taxonomy): domain Eukaryota; kingdom Metazoa; phylum Chordata; class Actinopteri; order Gobiiformes; family Gobiidae; genus Periophthalmodon; species Periophthalmodon schlosseri. The sequence goes on from KN477378.1 coordinate 3,035, forward strand.
TGATTTTTTAAAAACTCAGTACTAGAAAGAAAACACTGTTCATGTCGTGACACTAATTATCATGTAGCTTTTGTAAAGCTAAAAGACTTCTTTCTGATTCAGTGTTTTTTGTTTAGTTTTTTTCTTACTAAGTTTTCCTGCAAATATCTTATGATTATGCATTGTAAATTTGTCTACATCACTGGTTCCTCTGGGGGTTCCTCAGAGGCACTGTAGGGGAGCCTTGTTTGTTCACACAACTCATAAAAAATAATTATATTTTTTAGACTGAAATCCACTGTTCGCAGTATATTTGTTTAAGTGTACTACTTTAAATTTGTGTTAGGTTAAGTCAAGGGAAGTGTCACAATACTAAAATTTCAAACTCAATTTCGATAGTAAGGAATAGACTCCATACTCCATACCAATTCTGGTACCACGATGATAGTAAAAAATACTCTTAACATTAAATTTCAATGCTTTCTTTTCTATTCCCATGTGGCCTTATATCTGTGTAGTCCCTCAGTCGTCCAGTAGGTTCCATAGGGGTCCAGGGGCGTGTATTAGTCTATGTGTCTTATACTTGTTCTGATGCAGCTCAAGATCTTTCTAAAGCTACTCAGGAAAGGTTCATTTCTGTCCTGTCAATGCACCTTTTTTAGTATCGATACCAGATTCTTTCAAAGCTACTCAGGAAAGGTTCATTTCTGTCCTGTCAATGCACCTTTTTTAGTATCGATACCAGTTCAAAGGAGTATCTAGTTTTGATACTAGTTTTAGTACCAATTAGTATCTGATTTTCAACAACCCTGGCCTATTTTAAAGTTGCATGTAACTTTCTGGGAGAGGGTTACACAGTTAGCCTTTAACAGTTCTTGACTGGTTTGCTGGCTAGCTACTGTAGAGCCTATCTGCTAATTTTCAAGCAATTTTCTTACATCATTGGCAAAAAAAAAAAAAAAAAAACTACTTCAAATGTTGTATTTTGCTGTGATTTTGAAAGTTTTATGTCAGTAATGCTGATTTTTTGTTTGTTTGTTGCTGAATCAGTTCAATGCAAGAGCTAAAAATCCCTCATCAAAGCATGTGTCTTGTTGTAGTGGTCTTAGTTTTAAGCTACAGAGATTCCCCGTCTATTTCCTGGATAATAACATCATTCTCTCAGAGGCGGAAAGTGCTGAGAAGAGCAGAATGACCAGGGCAAACAAGGAGACGTGGAGATTCAGATGGAATGCAAACTGAAAACAGAAAACCATGGATCTGTTTATGAAGCAGCTTAAAATGGCCTCTTCTAAAGTTTTGGTATCCTCATCAAAACATGGAGTTAGCTTCATCAATGTACATTTCAGTAATCCTTCACGTTTACGTCATCTCCTTCTTCAGGAATCAATACTCCACCCACGCATTTATTTTTCCCAACGCTGTTATGTCACACAAATTTGTCACTATTCTAGCAAGTGCTACATTTTATATACAACATATAATTTCTCAGTCAGGTTAAAGGGGGGATGTTTTTTCAGCTCTCTACCACTTTGTTCCCTCAGAGGTTTTAGATGTCATCCGTGCATATTTGAGTATTTCAGCGATCTCTCCCAGGCCTTATTCAGGCTGTCCTGATGGTTAGCAGTAAGATTCTGTCCAGTGCTCAGCCCACAAGCCTACGTCACCCATGCTCCCACGGGACAATTCGCCATACATATACAAAAACATGATACAAAACGTCACCCATGCTCCCACAGGACAATTCTCCATACATATACAAAAACATGATACAAAAACATGATACAAAACTGTACACAACAACCTGTCAAACCTGATGTGATGTGCAGTAGTTTTATCAGTGGGATACACACTGATTGTAATGACGTCACTCCTGACCTCGATGAAGTAAAATACCCCTCTATAAGGTTAGGATTATGTGTATTTCTCAGTCAGGTTAGGGCAAGGCTTAGGTCTTTGCATAACTATATACAGGCTAAACATTAAGTTTTATATTCCACATGTTCCAATCCAGAGCTCCTCCGTGTTTTTAAAGTCCCCACCTCTTCATCAGGCTTGTTCATTAGTTCAACTCTGCTACTACTGCAGTTTGTCATTTGTAATTTTAAGCTTCGCACAAACTCTTTTTTAAATGCACCATCTGATCCAGTCCTAGCACTTTTAGATTGACCATTTTCATGCCAACTATGGCTTCTATGTATTTTCAAAACTATATTATACTATATTATTTTAATTTATACCATAAGAAATATCAAGGCCAAGAAACCAAATATTTACATAAAAAAAATAATGCATATGCATAGCTTTACCTTTGAAAACAGATTCATTTCCTGCTTCTTGACCTCATGCACGCTTCACTAGAGCAACCTGTATTCACATTAGCCGTTGGCAGGTTTGGTACATACATTCTCCACTATGTACACTGCAACCTTCTGTTTCCAGGCAATCAGACTAGCTTTAACTATCCGTTAAAAGTCACGCTCTCTGGGTCATTTTTCCACTGTAATGCCTTTCCATAGTGAGGGTTGGGATGACTTCTAACACCAAGCAAAACCACTTCAGAATTTTATGTTGAAATTCTGTTGAAAGTTTTTCACATTTCCATCTTTCTTGTATAAGTCTTTATTTCTATGCTTCCATCTCTGAACATGCATGCTAAAAGTGTCAGGGGAGCCAGAGTGTTGTTTTGGATGTTTCATTGGAGGCTTTTGAGGCCAAGCGATGGTCATGTTGTGTTTAAAATTTCACAATTGAGAAGAGAGGAAAGGAAACAAGTGAGGAAAGAGGAGAGGTGTTAGGAAGTAGCAGCAGGTGAACTTTAAGTGAACCGTGAGTGGTTAAGTTACGCTAGGGCCACACTGCAGACGAGTGAGTGCAGCAAAGTGTGTGGATTGTTTTTAGTTCCTAGTTCTTAATCATCCTAACTAACTCTAAAATGTAATGTTATAATGGTGTCCACTTGTCAAAAACGTACCTGGGGTTGTATTTTACTTCATTCATACTTGTTTCATGAATCCATCAAGTTCAGGATTAAATTTAGGAACTGGTATTTTGGTTAAAGTTAGGACTTTGGCAGAGGCTTAGGAACCAGGTCATGGCCTGCTGAAGTAGCAGAGATAGGAATAGTAGGCAGGTATAGAGGCAACTGAGCTGCAGAGGCTGCACTAGCACTGGTTAAAGATTGCTACAGGTGCTGGGGATTAAGTAGTGAAGATTCATCTTTGAGAGAGTCCTTTTTAGGTTTAAATCAACTGGATTTCAGCATTGAAACTACCAACCCAAATGAGAGGATCATCATTTTGAGAACCAAAACACCAAATTATAACATTAAAACTGCAAGCAGTGATAAAGGGCCCTCGCAACCCTTGCGGCCGCTGAAGGACACGCCACAGTGGGAGCGCTGCATATCAACCTTAGCTTGTGACTCAATATTTCCAGTGTCATGTTGGAGATGTGAAATGTTTACGGCCCATTGTAACTTTGCAGGGGGCGCTGGAGAGCCATTTTTAAAGATAGAATTTTAATCCACACATCATCAATAGCTTATCATTATGTCCAGGTCATTAAAATACACAAACACAACATTGGGAAGTTTGAATCTGAAAATGTTTTCAAAGTTTCAAGGAATTTTTTTATGTTCAAAATGGCCGCGTCATTAAGAGCTTGTCATGACCACGCCCTGAGACTCATGTAAATTATTTTAACAGCTTTTGATCCCGGATATGTCCTGATGTTGCTGCCTCAGTTTGGAGTCTGTTGGTAAAAAACCCTAGGACAAGTTAAAGTACGAGATCTAGATTTTGGCCATCTGCATATTTTGATTCAAAATGGCCGCCTTTGGCGGCATTTGAGATAAGGTGTGGTCCCTATAGAATGTTTTGCTCAGGGTCACATAAAGAATGAGTGTACCAAATTTCACTGGATTACGACAAACTTTTTTTTTCACTTCCCGTTGACTTTTTTGAGGCGTGGCCATGCTAATATGGATGTAGATAAAACGTTGTCTTCATTGGCATTTTTGTTCAGAATGATATAAAGGGTCTGTGTACCAAGTTGTATTTGTCTACAACAAACTAAATTTGTCCGTCCCGTTTTAACTTTGCAGGGGGCTCTGGAGAGCCACTTTTAAAGGTACAAGTATAATTCACATATCATTATGTCCAGATTATCAAATCACACAAATGCTACACCAGTCCATCCAGAGCCGACCATTTTTACAAAAGTTACAGGGATTTTTATTCTTTTAAAATGGCCGCTTCGTTGAGAGCTCACTATGACCACACCCTGACACTTATGTAAATTATTTTAACAACTTTTGACCCCAGATATGTCCTGATGATGCTGCCTCAGTTTGGAGTCCATCAGATAAAAACCCTATGGAAAGTTCTTTAAAGTACGAGGTCTAGATTTTGGACATTTGCATGTTTTCATTCAAAATGGCCGCCTTCACGTAGGAGTTGGGTGTGGTCCACACCATTTTTTTGCTCAGGGTCATCTTTGTAGGGGGCGCTGGAGCTGGACTGTCTACAGACCCAGAACTTGGACTATTCTGATACATAACAACCTGAAAAAACTATTGCTGTAAAATACAACTGAGTATGACTTATATGGTGCTCATAGGTAGTCACCTACGTGTCCGATCCTCCTACTCTTCCTGTGATTTCATCATGTGTTTAAACAAAAATATGCTCAAAACTATAAGTTCCTGTTTGCATTAAACTTATGAGACAAGGTGACTACAGAGTGGCTCGCACTAACACTTCGCAGCGACAGGATTCTAGGTTGTAGATTCTAACCAGTTTGCAGGTTACCCCTGTGTCTGGGTAGTTTTCCTCAAGGCTCCTGTCAGGTTCCAAAACATCCATAGGCAATATCCTCTAGCTAAGGTGGCCCACACTGAAGTTTGTTGGTTTTTGTTTCTTTTGCTGTTTAGATTCACGAAATATTTGTTACTGTTTTTTCCCTCCCAATAAAATAGCATCAAAAGACGACATAATGTCCAAGTTTACAAGCTCTTAACCTCAAGAAAACCAGTTGCAAACCAGGCCTAGAACAGGGATTTTCAAGTTTATTCATTAATGTTACTAAAATGTTGTTGTTTTTTTGTTTTTTTTTTAAAGAAGGCATAATTTGCTCAATTTTCTATTTAACATTTTTTCATTATAAACCGGGAAATGTATCTACAGATATTACAGCCACAGTATGTGGTAGGCCTGCTTTGTTCTTCATTTTGGATGTTTTTATTGCACTGAATAACCTATAAAAACTTGCGTCATTACTCTGAGCGAGCTTGCATCTCCGCAAACCTGACTCTTATTTGAACTAGAAGAAGGTCTCCTCCTGCTTGTTTCCATGGAAATGCTGGTCTTTCGGCTCTAATCGTCCACAGTATGGCCTAAAATTTATCTGTCTCCATGGAGAATGTTCTTAAGTGTGGTTTTATTTTTATATTTCCACAGAACCATGCAATTCGATGGAAAAAAGTAAAGGTTGTGAAAGCTACTATTAAAAGGACAATACTTCAAAACATGAATGAATTAAATTAAACTTACTACCGTTGAATTTATTATGCCACAGGATGCCATGATTGAAAAGGTTATAATTTGCTATTCATTTAACCGACATCTTGCGTGACATTATTGGTCCACATATTATGTTACAGTTCAATATACCACTATGTTATAGACCCACTGACAAACTCACAACTCTTGTTTTGTTCAGTTGTTTATTTATAACATTCCATGACTTTAAACCCATTCACGTGTGTCATATGTTTTTGCACACTGATCATTATAGAATAGTAAGAATAACAAAAGAACAATTTCCAGTCCAAGATTTATGTCAACAAAGTAAAATCTCTCTTTGATTTGATGTGAACATGAATACATGGTTAATAGAAAATAGAAAGTTATGCGTTACATAACAAATAGCTTAAATGAGTAAAAGCATTTGCCCTGGCAGCCGCTAGTGTCCGCTCTGACTCTTGGGAACTGGGCGAATGGAGCACACATAGGGCAGTTTATCGGGGCAGTGAATGTCGTTCCAAAAGTCTGGTGTCAACAGAGCATGGATAATTTACCATATAGAATACATGATTATGCTGTATGGGCTAATGGTACTTTAAAATATGTATGTTGCCTACCTCCCCAGTTCATCACAAGGCAGTGTTCGCCTCTGTGGTTATTGGGCTCTCCATTACTCCAGTGACTAAAGTCAAATGCTGACCCATCACTCCATTGCCACGTTCCCTCCTGGATTTACCATGAAAACATGATCAGTGTTAAGATGGTGAAATAAATGGGAATGTTTTATCCTTTTCTGACATTATGATTGGCACAGTTCAGGATTGGTATCTAATGTTGTTTCCAACCAAGTCTTCTTTTTTCCAATAAATACATCTAAATCTAAACTACAGGAAAAGCATCATCAGGTGTTATGAAAGCAGGCCAACAGGAACAGGTCAAAGTTCAGAGGAAATTTGGCAGGTCTGTTGCCAAGACAAGGAATGGTCAAATACAATATCCAATATTTGTCGATATCGATATGAAATGGCAATGACACGTGGGCATATGGGCAACTTAGAGTAAGCCTACATGGCTAATACATGGGCAACAATCCAATGCATTTATGTTTTATTACAATACACAAGGGAATTGTTTGCTTTAATAATTTCATGGAAATCCAGATCTAGACAAAATCATTAACAATAGTTCATTGTACATTTACCAACCTTAAAAACACTACCTGGCATTCTAAAGATTCTTTTCAATCATTTCATTACCTGAACTCCATCATGTCCACCGATCCAAGTGAGCCTATTTGTCCCAGTCACACGCAATACAATGTCTTGGATGAACTGATTGTCTTCAGAACTGTGGACAGAGGCCAGGTTTCCACCAATTTCAATGCAGGAGAGCTAGAGGAAAGCACATGAAAGATTACAACTATACACTACCTGAAAAATGTGTTTCAGAGCAGACGGCTTTCAATTCCCACTAAATTCTTATTTTAATTATGGGTAACTGGCAGATTTTACATATTTGGTACTAACATTTTGAGCAAAAAGTCAAATTTTTAAACACTTATTATGCAAAATTGACTTTTTGCATAATGAGTTTTTTTTTATCATGTTATAATATTGTTCCTTCATGGAAAACATACATGGATTTGTATTTAGGTTCATTAACACAGGTTTCAGTAATCATCTGTAAAAAGTCCTTTCCTCTAAAAATATGTTGAAAATATAGCCTCAAGCGGCAATGATGGCCCCTCGCCATCATTGCCGCTATGCTGCGACCCACGCCTACGACGTGCTCCGCCCCTACACCTAAGCCACATCTCGCCCTAACCTTAGCCTAAACCAAGATCTAAACCCTAACCCTACCTTAACCCCCAAACATGACCCTGACCTTGACCCTACCCCTAACCCTACCCTAATACCCTAACCCCTAAAATAAGGAGGCGTGGTCACAATATAGTTTTTGTTCCTACTGCCATGATGCAGCTTGTTACCAAATTTGGTTTGGCTACAGCAAAGTTTTTGACAGGACAGATTTGTGAATGACGTGTGGGCATCATTGAATTTTTATTTTTTATTTTTTAATTGAGAGCATGTCATGAATACGTATACCAAATTTTGTATGTCTATAACAAAGAAAATTTTATCATTCCATACAAATTACCTAGGGTGCGCTATTGCGCCCATATAAAAAAAAAAAAGTCTTCTATCAATCTGTTCAGTGTCAGCGTGTCCACCCATGATTGAAGTTTGAGTGAAATCAGCCCAATGTTAGTGTTTTTATTATTAGAATAACATGGAGAGTTTCTGTCATTGCTATAGCTACGCCATAATAAATATGACATGGGTGTCACTGACTTTTGTGATCAGGATGCACAAACTGAACTTTATGCAAAATTTGGGAACATTTTGAAAAACTAAATCTTTTTTCTCTTCATCAAATAAAAAAAAATCGAAATCAAATTTACTTTCAATCTCTATGGGGGGCTAATGCACCACATTCCATTTTTTCATTAAATAGCTCTAGGGAGCTTAACAACTGATTTAAATTTTACTGAAATTGCATTGTTTGTTCTTGCAGCTTCGCCACAGAGAGACTGTAAGACTTGTGTCAAAAATTTTGATGTCCCACCCCTTGAGATAATGTGTACCAAATTTGAGCCTGTTTCGGTGAATGCCCTAGGAGGAGTTAAAAGTAAAAGTATGGTGTTTATAAAAAATGCTGAGTCATGCTTAACAAAGTTTAATTCAATATGGCTGACCCCTGGTTGAGTGGACAGCATTTCCGTAATAATATTTTTTAACTTGTCTTGTCATGATCTACTTCTGTGTCAAATTTCATGATTCTATGTGCACTTTTTGTGTCATTCCTATACCTTAATGTAATTGTTTTTTTGTGTGGGGGCTTTGCAATACTAATAGGGCCTTTGCCAGCTTCTGGCGCTCAGGCCTAATAGTATTCTGATATGAGAATAATGTTCAATTTTTTTTTTTTAGATAACAAACTTTACATTTTCAGAAAGCACATTCCTATGTCTTGGCGAGGGTCCCTGGTCACCGAGGGCACTTCACTTCCCATCAGTTCACATACTAATGTACTAATACTATTAGTATACCTATACTATACTAATAGGCCCTTCGCCAGCTCCTGGCGTTCAGGCCTAAATGTGATGTTTTGAATTTTCTCTGCCATCAAATCACGTTCATTGCTAGCACACATTAAATTGCCTTGCCATGTCACTCATTACCTAGTTACATTTTTCTCCCCTATGTTAATTCCCTCTCCTGCCAGTAGATGGTGAGCTGCACACGATTCCATTATGGGGAGCACTGAAGCTGTGAAATAATGTGTGCTTCTTTAATTGCTATAATTTGAAGTTCTAAAACATGAGATGCCAAGGCAAAGGTACTTAAGAGTGGTTTAAAGGCCTATCACAATACAAGTAATAATGAGCAATATTTGTCTTTTAAACAATATGCAATTTTATAGCTGTCATGACTTATATTAGTGAAGTGCACAGTTTAAGAAAAGTGATATACAAAAGAGGACAAATCTTTGGATAAAGAACAAAATGTGAATACCTCTGCGTCGATCCAGGTCATTGGGCCATGGAAGAACATGAAGCAGCGAGACCCAGAGCGAGTCCAGCCTTCAGGACAACAGTTGTCTAAACATAATCCAACACCAGCACGTTTAAGATAGTAAGATCACAGGCGTCAGCAACAGTGAATTAATGAACTAACTCAGTTTATTATGATCAAACACATGTAAAGCATTTTTCAAGAGGTGACACTTTATAACAACACTTAAGAATGATTCAGGCTTAGTAATAATACTACCACAGACTCACCCCCTAACCCTAAGCAACTGAGTAGGTAATAAGCTACACTATTTCTTCCTTTTCATGCATTAAGTCTTTATTAAGGCTAATTATTATAAAGTCGTACCTAATGGGGATTCGTAATACATTTTAATAAATTAATTGTGTGCCGCTAAACCTTTGGTAAATAATGAACAAGGATAGTTGTAACTCAGTTGAATGTTGAATTACCGTATTTTCTGGACTATAAGTCGCACTTTTTTTTCATAGTTTGGCCGGGGGTGCGACTTATACTAAGATGCGATTTATATGTGAAATATGTTTTTTTCTTCATTATTGCATTTTTTGGCTGGTGCAACTTATACTCCGGTGCGATTTATACTCCGGAATATACGGTAACTAAGATGTTCATCATGTATTTTTTATCTACAAATATCTACATACATATCTACAAAGGACAAATACTTATTCTTCTTTTATAAAAAGCTTTTGCATGTCCTGTACAGAGGATTAGGACTAAACATCAGTCTAATCTTGAACCCTAATCTATAGCCAATAGAACAACACAGCACACACACACATACACACACAAACACACACACACACACAAACACACACACACACACATACACACACACACACACACACACACACACACACACACACACACACACGCCCGCTTT
>JACM01043596.1:0-11131 GCA_000787095.1 Periophthalmodon schlosseri
ATTCATGTCATGGCACACACTTTCCAGTTTATACAACTGTGGACATTTCCAACGCACAAAATTATAATAATAAAAGAAATATTGACTCAATTTGTCATTTCTCACCTGAAATACAAGACAAATCTATGATCATGCTATCGCATACTCGCTAACCACCGGAGATGCCACCAACTTCATAACTCGCGGAAGTCAGCAGACTTGTTTCTTTTATTAAGTAATTTTAGATTCATATTGCAATTTGAAATATGCAAACTATAACAATGATCCACGGGTGTCCTAGATAACTATATAGCAGAGACAAGCACAATATGTCTTCTTTAAAATAAGTCTCCTTTTTTTTTTTTTACAATTGAGCAAGCCAGAATATCATGTTTGACTGCAATACACACAAACCACTCCCACACTGAACAGTGCATGTACCTGAAAGGCCCATCATGGCGGAAATGCTCTCTGAATATGTGCTGTTCTACGTCAAAGGAAGTGCACTGTCGCCGCAGACTTGCCACTTGGATAGCCTGCAGCGGCGCTACCTGCTGTTTGACTAGCGCTGTCTGTTTCTTCAGATTGTTCCACTTCTCTGGTAGCTCCTGGAGGCAGAAACAGATAAACACATACAGATTTGAGGAAGATTAAGGCAGAACAGACAGGCAGGGAAGAGACAGGAGGAGCAGGAGATTTTCAGTAAGCAGACAAAATTATTTACATTTGATCAGAGGTTATAAAAACTATATTTGTAATTTCAATAATGTACATAATTGAGTTTCTAAGTAATCATGAGGCATGAAACTACATCCAAGATAACACCAGAGTTTAAAAATAAATACCTGTGAAGAGGACAAATGATGAAACTACAATGCAGAGAGATACAAGAGACATGTTAATCAGGAGCGGAGTGCACCAGCTGGTCGTAAGACTAGTCTTGACGCTACATCCGACTTACATCTGACCAGCCTATAGTTACGATTAGTGTACCAGGCTTGAACTCTCTGTGTGCAGCAAAACTAAATAAGATTGAAGTTCCTCCCCTATGTGTGGAAGTTCTGCTAATGGCAACTAAACACTTCCCGTGGTACTTACAAAATAAAGGCCTCCGTATTCCAGCTACAGAAACAGATTTATTGTGACAAGGTCTGACATGGCAGATCATTTAACGCTGCACAAAATAACAAATAGAGACAGACAGATGAGAACTATATTTGCTTGTTTGTTTGCATGCGCGTTTGACATAACGTTATGCAATTCCTTCTAATAGATTAAAATTGCAGGTCCATTAGATAATTGACACTGTTAAACTTAAGAACCTTTGATGTATTTGGGAAAGAAGCATAGAATCCCTCATTGAACGCGCAGCTACAACCAGGTGCAACTACAACCAGGCGCAGCTACAACTGGGCGTAACTTGAGCTGGTGTACTCAGTGCTAACTAAATTCACTACATCAGATGTAGCTAAGCTCAGTGTAACAGTTAGGACTGACTTAACTTAAACATCCTACATTACGCAAAATTGACTGTTGTGAGTTTTAAGCTTTGTTAGAATGTTGTTACCTCATTAAAAACATACTTGGAGTTGTGTTTTATTTGTCATTCACACATGTTTAACACACAAATCCTGCATAGTTAGACTGAGTGCTTCTCTCAAACAGAAGATGCTCTGTTCCACCTTGTGATGTCATATGGTAATACTGGAAGTGCTCCACTGTGTTTTTAAACACACATTTGGATAATTTCAGCCCTGGAATTGCCAATCTCTACTGAATAAATGGTAAAAGAGTGACACTGATTAAAGTAAATGGATATTATGTGACTATATTGTTGAGTTGTCATGTGATGGTTAGGATGGGCTTATATAAGCAAGTTGCTTCAGCCCAATCCTTTTTTGGTTGCAACCAATACAAATAGAAAATTTATCATTTTGGTGTTTTTTTTTTCAAAAAAATGTCAACAACCCAAATAAATTTGATTCAATCATTCATGTAGTGGTAGTTTTCAAGTTAACAGCTACCTTTTCCCTTTAATTCAGTAAAGATTGGTAATTCCAGGGTTGAAATCATCCAAATTATTTTAGTGAACTAGTGAGTTTAAAAACACAGTGGAGCACTTCCTGTATTACCACATGGCATCATAATTTGAGACCTTTAAGACCACCTGTTGTTGTTGGCTTCAGGAGATGGGGGGGGGTAGTACCTCTAGCTGTTTGTAGATCACGTCAGGGAACTCCTGGTCGTAGTCTTGGAGAAGAGTGATGGTTTGCTGGATTGGCTCAAACATGGCATCCGTGGATCCCTGTCGGTCTTTGACGGCCAGCAGGTGAGACATGACCCCGACCAGGCCATTGTAGTCTCCCTTATCCACACGCTGCTCCAGGCCCTGCTCTGTGTCACTGATGAACTGCTTCAGCTCAGATAGGCTGCACATATGGGAGGAAGTGATGTGACGTTCGAGTATGAGTCATTTCTTTTTGTGAATGTAGCATCGACATACACCAAACTTTACAATCTTGTGCTTAAGATTTTAACAAAACAGAATGATTTTTTTATACCTAATTCCAAGTCTAGATTTTGTGGAGTTAAAACTTTAATAAATCAAAGTCGAAATTTTTATTTTTAGGCAATTTCTTTAGGCAGTTTAGTTAAACCAAATACTAAATAAGATATCCAAAATGCACTTTTTAAATTTGTTTAGTATCTAATATTACAACAAAATGAAGCAAGAAATTTAAACCTGGCTCCTAATTTGGGATTCAGAAATTATCAATTGTGTCCATTTCTACAAATAAAATGCCATATTGTTATATGAAAACACAACAGGATGAAAAACTTGTAATACTTTTTTTTTTCTTCCATGTATATAAGTTTCAAATTGATATATCTAAATTTAAGATTTGATTTCCCTATTCACCTGCTGTGTCTCACCATAAATTTGCTGCAACAGTTATCATTTGGGCCAATTCAGCTGGAGGCTTGAGGGCCCACAAAATTTGTCTGAGGGCTGCATTTGGCCCCTGGGTCTTAGGTTGGACACTCCTGATATAAGCAATTACAAAATTAAAGTAACAGAGTCAAATGTGAAAATTGCAACTACTTGGTTGAGTATTGTATAGAGGATGTCCTCACCTGTTGGTCACATGGGTCATGAGGTGCTGCTTAAACATGAAGCTCCACTTCTTCACTACATTGAGCAGAGCAGTTTTCATGGGGCGAGCATCTACTCTCATCCATCCGTGAAACACGTGGATAGGCTGCAGACCCTGGATTTCCTCATAGATCTTTTCATACCTATATAACAGGAACCAATAATCAATTATTGAGAGAACTCATGCAATCAAGTGAAAATATAATTCATTCCAAGGTATTGACAAAAATTGGGAGCAACTAAAAACTTAAAAGGCCCTATATTATGCAATTTTCTGATCTATGTTACAATGTTGTTCCCTCATCAGAAACATACCTGGAGTTGTTTCATTCACTTGTTTAATGCACATATCCTGCATATTTAGACTGAGTTCTTGTCAGGTTTTACAGTGTATGACATCACAAGGTGTAACAGTGTCTTCTGTTTAAGACAAGTTAGGATTACTCCAAAAATTTGATGAAACTGATTACATCAAAATTTTTTGTAGAAAAAATGCTAGTACACATAGTACACAAAACTTAACCATTTCATATTTAAGGCATACACTACATTTTTATTAATACATATAAACAAACAAACTGAACCATATGCATTTTTGAATTACATTTTTTATTGACATAACCATCAGCCAAAGTAGAAACATTAATCACCATATTGCCGTCAAGGACCACTGGAATTCAAGAGGGACACAAAAAAACAAGTCCCATTGAAGGCTCACAGCCAGATCTTAACCATCAGCTTCATCAGCTCCCACAATCTAAAAGGAAGCAGAACAAAACACAGTTGTAGCCTAAACTGAACAGACTTGATTATAGCCTATGAACAGACAGTGGCAACATGGCACAGAGGGTGGCATGTTCTGGTGTGATAAACTGGAGGGGGGTAAGAAACACAGGGGGGAGAGGGGAGGAGTGAGGAGACAGGACAGCAGCAGGAGAGAAGAGAGGACACACAAAAAAAAGGGGGGGAGAGGAAACATGGGAGAACAAAGGAGAAAAGCAGAGACAAAGGAAGAGACACAGAAGACAGGGGCAGGAGAGAACGAGGAGAGTTAAACAGGGAGAAAAGGAGGGCGGGACAGAGGGAAAAGAAAGGAGATGGGATACTGACTTTTGGCCCATTCCTCCAGAGAGACTGGTGTAACTGAGCCAAGTTTGTAGGCCGCTTTGCTTGCACATGCCTTTTAAAGTCTGCCCATACATTTTCAATATGACTGAGATCAGGGCTATGTGCTTCGGGTCATTGTCCATTTGGAAGACCCATTTGTGCCCAAGGTTTAACTTCCTGGCTGATGTCTTCAGATGTTGCTTCAGTATTTCCACATAACGTTCTTTCCTCATGATGCCATCTATTTTGTGAAGTGCACCAGTTCCTTCTGCAGCAAAACAACATAATGCTGCCACCCCCATATTTCACAGTTGGGATGGTGTTCTCAGGCTGGCAAGCTTCCCCATTTTTCCTCCAAACGTAACAATGCTCATTATGGCCAAACAGTAAAATTTTAGTTTTGTCAGACCACAGGACAGGTCTGCAAAAATTAAGTTCTGTGCATTTGCAAACTGTGATCTGTTTGTGTTTCTTTTGGAGTAATGGCTTCTTTCTAGCAGAGTGGCCTTTCAGCCCATGTTGGTACAATCCTTGTTTCACTGTGGATAATGACCCACTCTTACCAGCTTCAGCCAGCATCTTCACAAACAATCTTGTTTCACTGTGGATAATGACCCACTCTTACCAGCTTCAGCCAGCATCTTCACAAGATGGACGTGGCACCTTCAGGCATCTGGATATTGCACCTAATGATGATCCAGACTTGTGCAAGTCCGCAGTTTTCTTTCTGATATCTTGGCTGATTTCTTTTGACTTTCCCATGATGTTATACAAAGAAGCAGTGTGTTTCAGGTGTTCCTTCAAATACATCCAGAGGTGTGTCTCTAACTCAAATGTTGTCAATAAACCTATCAGAAGCTCCCAAAGACATGACATCATAAGGGTTTTCCCAAACCGTTTAAATGCATAGTAATCTTACTGTATGTAAACTTCTGACTATGAAGAAAGTAATGAAAAATTGTCTAAAAAAATCCTTTTCTCATTATTCTGGCAAAATTGGAAACCAGGAGTTAGCCGCCTCAGTTTTAACCTAAAACACATTTAAAAAACATTTACTAAGCAAATGTATTTATTTTTTTGTGAAGAAGAAACACAAAGAACATAACATCCTTGTCTGCCATTCGGTCATCAGCTCCATTTCATTTCCTGACCAAATTAATCCTTGCTGCTTTGGTTAGTTTATAAAGTTAGTCGCCAGTACGAACTCCTGCTCCCCACGGACCCTGGGAGTGGTCTGAACCCCACAGAAGGGGCAATGCGCTGAATCAGGCCTGCGCTTTCATTGACAGTTCCGCGGAGGAGAGGCACATCTCACGTGTGGAGCTGCTCTCACGTTTGGAGCTGCTTCCAATTACGGAACAATTTCGCATTTTGTCACACGATCCTTTCATTGCCCCACGCTGTATTTGCATGATAACTTATAAAGCAGACAAGCCCACACACAACAACACATCTTGTTATATCAAGCTCATTACCTGTCTTGCAGCAAAACGCAGTGTCACCAAACGAAATCCGAACAGACTCACATCGCTTCATCGTGGAGCTCCACTTTGTCCTGCGCTTGGCTCTGAGACAACGGGAAACTCCCTAATAATACGCAAAAAGCACTGCAGTCAAACTCAAAGGTTTAAACAGACAATAGATTATTCATTTCTGAATTTATGAAAGCTTAATCCGTTTGTTAAGAGTCCACAAAGTCCTCAATACGCATCCATGCCTTCAACAACATTTACGTTTGTCTGTGGTTTGCTTTGGGCGCGGAGACTCCTCCATAACCACAAGCACTGGGAGCTGGCAAGCTCGATTAGCTTGAAACCAAAGTGGTCAAACTGGCGCGCTACAAGCGTCGGTGGAATTTACATCTGGCGGGATGCCAGAGAAGGAGGGAGAAGAGGTGAGGATGGCTGTGAACAACATTTGTGGAAGCATTGCTTCGAGCTACAGAGAGAAGTTTGTGGACGTCACTGACTCGGTGCACAGACTTGGGAGACTGACCAAGGCCCATGCAAGAGATATCATTATCCAGTTCTTAATGTGACATTACCACAATGCCATTTGGAAAATGTCAAAAAACTCTGACTATCTGAACACGGAATCTACACTTCATGGAGGACCTGACGCCGGAGGACCACGAAAAGCGCAATCGTCTGTGGCCCATCATCCAAAAAGGAAGAGAAGAAGATTGCTTATTTCGTTCGAGGAAGAGTCTACATTGACAACAACGAAATACACTAGCTGTTATGATGCCAATCATAACTTTTCCATGGGAAGCAGCTCTGCTTTCTTGTGTTTCTACTCTATACATTAGGTTAAGAAGGTATCTTTCTGACTTTTATATTTCATTGTACACTCAGACAGTTTTTCTTTATGGTAAAAACTTTGGGACTCCTGGATCAAACATAAGTCTGCTTCACTCTTCTGAACATTATAACTTCTGGAGATTACAATGGGGAGAGGACATTTGGATGTCCCATGGTAACCACCATTCAGCAGGAACTCTTACTTTGAAGCAAAAATTTAATGGGAAGATCATCCTCACACAAACAGACTTAAATGGACACTTCATTCTTCAGGTATTATCATACAGCAGCCAATTATTTTTGGGTAATGTGAATGGCTATACAAATGTGAGAGAAAACAAAAATGCATTTCAAGACTTAAATATGGCAATAGAAGACATTATAGAAAGATTTTCAGATTTAAAGATAATATTACGAGGGGATTTCAACTGTACACCAAATGATGATTTGGGTAGGTACTCAAGCAAAAACAATATTAACTTGTATCTCTCTGAGTTCATGAATGAAAGAGGCTAACTGATATTTGGAGAACAAATAATCCACATAATAGAGAATTCACATGGAAAAATTGATCTGGTACGTTACAATCCAGAATAGATCTTTGCCTTGTCTCTGAATCACTTTCACACTTACAATGTAAAACAGAGATTATTCCGACAACAGATCACAAAGTAATTACACTCAACAAGCAATGAATCTTGTAGATGTCCAGCCTACTGGAAACGAAATAACACTGAGATTTTGTTCTTTACTTGTTTCCATGCATTTTCATTTAGTAACAGTACTGCAATATAGAAATGGAGAGGGAATATCAAAAAAATTGGGAGTTAAAATTTGAACTGAGAAAATGACTTATGGAAACTGGAGCAACACTTAAAAAAGAGGAAAAAGAAAGAAAATTATTTAATCACTAAACTTACCAGAAATTCTATCAAAAACACAACAAGCTGAATTACTAACACTTCAGTTGAAACTGGATAAGATGTATATGAATAAAGCTAAAGTGGCTTCCATACGCTCGAAAAATGGTTAGAAGAGAGTTACTTCTTTAAATAAGAAATCAAACAGACTAAAAATAGCATAAACAAACTATTCATTAATGGTGTTATGGTAGAAAACCCAAAAGAAATATCTAAGTCCTGTGAAGAGTATTACAAAAATGTATACAAATCCAATAAAAAAAATGTGATTCACCAATTACACAGGCAGAAATTTCAGAAGCTATCAAAAAGCTCAAGCTGAACAAATCTCCTGGCACAGATGGGCTAAGCTCTGATTTTTATAGAACTTTTTCTACTGAGCTTGCTCCCTTTTTATTAAACGTGTTTTTTAGAGAGTATCGAGAAACAACAGTTTCCTCATACGCTGTGCCAAGGA
Source organism: Periophthalmodon schlosseri (assembly GCA_000787095.1). Lineage (NCBI taxonomy): Eukaryota > Metazoa > Chordata > Actinopteri > Gobiiformes > Gobiidae > Periophthalmodon > Periophthalmodon schlosseri. Next base: position 7,918 of record JACM01043596.1, read on the forward strand.
CTAATCACTTTAATTCCAAAACCACAAAAAGATGGTCTAATCTTAGATAATTGACATCCTATTATCCTACTTAACCCCTTACAATTCCGGGTCATTTTGGTGAAATGACCCAGATAACCAATGATAACCATTATTGAACCCTCAGTAGTATATACAGAACTTTGGGGTCTTTGTAATGGTAACAGGTGTGAGAATCACTGTAAGTATGTCTGGTAAGCATTTATACACTTTGAAACACAAAAAAATATTTTTCTCATCCTCGCCTAAATTTTTTTGTTAAAATGAAGGTGTAGAAAGCTGCAGTAGGTAGCCGGGGACAAAAATACACTATATCTCAACTGAAAATATTGTTGACCCCTCACATTTCAAATTTGAGGACAATATCTATAAAAATGAGATTTTTACACTCATTTTATTATTAGTAAATCCAGGCGTTTTGATCCAGGACTTTTGATGTATCCAAATTTATCCAAACCTCTCCAAACCTATCCAAATGAAGACATCTGGAGAATGTTTGGAAAAAATGCAATAACTTTTGAATGCTTGAACCCACAGACATCAATGAGGGCTCTACTGAAAGCTTACACTTAGAGGAATCTTTATCTGCACACCTAGTTGCTCTATTACTTATGTACATTTATACAGCATATCAAAACACAATATGAAATGTATATTTGTTTATAAAATATAGTCAAAACAAGTGGTATGGGTCAAAATAAATATATATTTACAAACTCCACACAGTAAACAAACACACACACTTCAAAATGTAAACAAACACACACTGCAAAATGAAAACACGCTGCACATGATTATGGCTTGTCTTCTGTGTGCCAGTCATTATAGCAGTCTCTTTGTGGACAGGGGTATATTCCTGGTTAAACATTTCACTGGAGTTTTGGCATGTCACTTCCTGCACTTCAACCTGCCTTGTGTCTTGTCACCACCCGCCCGGGTTGATGTACACAAGACGATCATGCTTCTCCCTGCCTCCTTCTTCCTGCTGTGAGTTGATGGCTCCTGCCTCTGCCAGCTTAAAGACAAGAGTTTCTCTAAAGGCCTTTTGGTGCATATAGGGATTGTACCCTTTGATTTACAGTGTCCTTTATAGAGAATGAAGGCATTCACAATGGCAATGTCGACAAAATAATAAAAAAAAAAGTATTGTACCATTTCTTTGTTTTGTGCAAAACCTCGTAATAGCTGATGAGTGCATCTGATAGGTCAATGTCACCCATGTGACGAAGGAAAAACACAAACACATTAGCAACAAGAAGGTACAAAATTGAGAGGGGTGAAGTAATGTTATATTATATACATATCCATAATCATCACACAAAAACAGTAAACAACACACAATGATGCAGGATTTATGCATGGAGTGGAGCTGCGCCTCTACACTATACTCTACCTGTGTACAGTAAAGCATGCCAAACAATACATCGTCTTGTTCAGCTGCTCATTGGCTGTAAGTATAAATCAATGGTGAGAGCGAGTGTAAACATTCTGGGGCTTCAGTGATCCGCAAAACCAACGTTGATTGTCAAATTAGGTGTCAATCAGAAGATAACATTTGGGTTTATCATTGGGTAGCACAGTTACCGCTGTCTGAACTATATTCTGCCAGATAAACAATAAACAAAGTCTGATCCATAACTCTCCACAGGAAAGTGCCAGAGTGTGCCTCACCCATGCACACAGATGAGATGCTAATGTGTGTACATCTTATATTTTTACCTACAATAATGCAAACTGCAGAATAAAACAACGCCTTTCAAACAACAGACAAATGAAGTCTATTTCATACAGTTAAACACAAATGTGCCAGAGCTCATGATTCGAATACGCACTATGTGCACAAAAGCAATGCTAACGATGCACACTATATATTTTACCTACAATTATGTCAGTAGCAGAATAAACCACGCTTACCGATCGAGAACAGCATCCAATCCATCAAAAAATAAGGTCCTCTACTCCTGAGTCCACCGCGAAATCGTCACTCTTTGCCACGAACCACTTCGGGTCCGAGATGCCTCTAGCATAACTTGTACAAACATCCACAGTGTCCTCAATCGCGTACTTCCTTTGTTTTGTCCGTTTCGTCATGTTTAGAACACAAAACTGTGGCAAAACAACAGTGCGTAAAATGCGCACAAATTACGCACGTAGTCCCTGGATTCACTCACTTTCTTTGTACACACGGCATGGTCCGTCTGTTTAGACAAAACCATGGCATGCGATACATCGTCCTGTTCTGCTGCTCATTGGATGTAAGGGGAAACGTCACTAACAGCGTGTAATGTAATTGGTTGATTTTACAAGGGGGAGAGTAGGGCGTAAACTTTCAGTCATCTGTAGCACTCATTCGCTGTCTGGGGCTTCAGTAACCCACAACCCCCACCTTATTGGCCAGCCTTGGTGTCAGTTAGAAGCTAACGCATGTGTTTAGCAAAGTTGGCGCTGTCTGAAGTTTATTATGCCTGAAATCGCCAAAAGAAATGCAAAAAAGTGATGGAGCAGATTTCACGTTTGGAATACTTTCCTGCAGCAGATTCGACATGGAGGATCTAACTTATTTTGTGGACATAATTTCTTCACTGGATTATATTCTATGGACCTGTATAGAACGAATGAGACCAACTTTCTGGGAAGATGTGGATGTTTGACAGTTCTAAGGGAGAGACTTGCTTGGGATGCCGTACTGTGGCCAGAGTAGGCGTGGGCCCTGTTCTGTCCATATCTGCTGTACCAAAGAATAAACATTCTGTATTCACAAATGGATTATTATTCATCAAGAGATATAGTAAATTTGTCCACAACAAAGGCATCACCTATTCCTACTGAGTATTTCTCAATGTTTACCATTTTTCAGTAATGCCAAGAGAATATGCCATTGTTTTTGACACTATGCCTTCTGGTGTGAAAATGCTAAAGTCTACCTATGTACACACTGCTAATCGTGATCCATCTAAGGAGTTGGTAACTCTGAGCTGTTTTTGAGCTTTAAAACAAATTTTTAAAAATGTATAAGAGATCAGGAAGGAAGCAATCAGTAAACCAGCTTCTGTTTGGAAAAATGCATTTATTGACATTAACTGGAACTAAGTTTGGTTTTTGCCTAGGAAATATTTTGTAACTAATAAGATTTGTGAGGTATGCCTGAAAATCCTGCATAGATGTCACCCTATATATAAAAAAAAAAAAAAATCTC
>JACM01038828.1:0-21566 GCA_000787095.1 Periophthalmodon schlosseri
TTTTATTTTATTTTTTTTTTACTTTTTACTTTCCTTTTTTTTTACTTTTTACTACTTTGAGTTTTATTCATGGCTGTAGTGTACTGAACTAAAACTTGCGGAAGATCAGATCGCTTTTTTTGTAGGTTTTGATAAAGCAATGGAACTATAAGACACAACAACTACCAAAACTCTGAAAATTAGGATGATTTTTTCTATATTTGGATTCATCAATGGCATTTCAATGGACTAGTTCCAACAGTAACCTTCCATATTATAAAACAACCCATTACTTGCATTTTAAAGCCCCCAAGATGGATTCTATTTATTAGTATTGCTGAGGTATCACCTTTACCCCCATCTCTTTGAGGCATTTGCCCTATTTCGTGGTGAGGAAAATAAAAGCCTTTGGGCCTTGTGTTTTTCAATTACACAGGGAGCAGAGAGCAGGGGGAGCCAGGGGGGAGGAGGGGGGAGATATACAGGCCGAGATGGAGAGAATGCAACCAGGACCGCGGACAGCATTGTGAGTGTGCCCTCCGGGAGCACGTCCAGGTAAAGCAGAGGCGTTTTGTTCTTATTTAGCGCCTGTAGCCGGGACTGAGAGGAGCAGGCCTAAACTGGAGACATGAGCGGAATAAGGCACAACACAAGAGGAGGGGAGCAGTGGAGTGGACCGAATGTGAGAGGAGAGGAGCTTTAGGCAGCAGAATGGACGTTGATACGTTTGCAGTGGCATCGCGCTGGGGGTTCACTGCATGGATGTTTATGGCGTAATGTTCAGCGTTACTATGGTGACAAAAATGCACACATTAGCAAACACTGTCAAAAAAAGTTTTAAGATACAAGTCTAAAAATTCAAGTAGAAACACAAAATGGATTTAAACTACACATTTGCAAGAGCCTGTGATTGTTCATGGTCCCATTCACACATTGTACACCAGTGTAAGTGTCTTGCCTAAGGACACAATGACACTGTTGATCTGTGGGAGCTGGAATTGCACCGCCAACCTGTGGGTCAGTGGATCTGCTTGCTCAACCAATGACGTTTTATGTCGAGAGCAGGATTCGAACCTCCAACCCTCAGATCATGCTCTACCAACTGAGCTACTGTTGCCCCGATGGAGCTCAACAGTGACCGCCCGCCCCCGGTTCTGGAAGTTAATTTTCCATTCATTTTTCTCATGGACTTTTGGAAAAAAATTCATATTAAAAGTTTGAAAGCTTGCTCAGGGCTAATCAGCTATGTGGTAACTAATGACCACAAGACTTATCATTTTATCTAAAACCTGTTTCTGAAACTATAATTCGCAAAGTTATTAAAACATTTTGCAGAATTTTGCATTTTAAATGTGCTTTTTGGACTTTAGTTAGCACTTAGCTGGTTAGCCTCCACAATGCCTTTGAACTCTTGAATTTTTTTTAAAAGTCTAAGGGGAAAATGAATGGAAATTTACTTCAGGACCGGGGCGGACTTGGAAGTGGGAGGGACTGTGGAGCTCCATACCTAAATGGGACCATTTAAACATGTTTTGATGAATTGCTTTAAAATGTGTTACTAGCAGTCCTGAACATAAAAAATAGACTTGTCTCTTTAACTGGTTCTGCTGTAATAAGGCAGATAGCTTTGGGGTTAGAGACCTTGAGAGAAGACAAAAACTTTGCCTGTAGGGTGAAAGAATTGAAGCCGTGGGCCATGACTGAAGCAGGCAGAGGAGAGATCAAAAGTTCTGTATCTGTATTGTAGAATGCGGATGCGCCTGTCTGTGCTTAGTGGGCAAACCGCCAACGACACCGCTCAAAAGCATCTGCTCAAACCCATTTTCCAGGATACAAGAAACTATCGCCCCAGAAAACCCAAGCCACAGCGGGGAGTCCAGAGTCTGCTCTCCGGCTCGGACAATACCTCTGTCCATCAGCGCTTGGGGTCAGGAGGGTGGTCAAAACTCAAGACAGGCCGCTGTTAAAGACTCCCAACTCACCACATACGCAGGATAGTAGAAAGAATGCATGGCTAATCAAGCTAAAAACAGCAATAAGCTTGAAGTGCTGCTGTGTGCGTGTCCGCGATAAAAGATTTCATAAAAGGAAAAGACTTGACCGGAGCGAAGAGGCACGCAGTTACGCCTATTGAGCTGGTTATAATGGGGGGCGATCATGAACGGAGAGCATTGATACAAAGTCCAGTCCATGCTTCACGGTGGGTTTTGGTATTAAAGAGGGAGACACTGAGGAGCGTTTCACAGCTAAAGACAAGCAGTCGCCTCGGGCCAAAATGCCGATGGTGTGGGTGATATTCGGTGGGTGCGCGCTGACCTATGGGTGTCGTGGGAGGGGGGGGTTACCCGGCAACAATCATTACTGTCACAAGGGGTTGACATTGACTTAGGCTTTGTCACAGTGGCTTCGTCTTTCTCACGCATACATTACTCACACATGCGCGAGGCACGACTCACACAGCAGTCACTCAAACCTGCCCGTGGTCATATCAGAAAACAAAAAGCTGTCAAAATGTCCGCCGCTCATGCGTACTACTGTATAAAAAGTATCTCTCTCTTTGTCTCTCTCTCCTTCTCTTTTCATCTCTTCCTCTGTCACACTGTCCAACACTCCATACTCAGTTGACCTTGTATTTGAGTTTTCGTGTTTTGTTCAAAGCTTGTCAGAATTACTAAATACTACATACATTGAAAAGTATGTTGACTAATTTTAGAAACAGAACAATACAAACAAAACAAAACAAATAACTCCATTAAAAATTAAAATCAGGTACAGGTGTGAGCATAAATATTTATCACCAGATTATTTAAGTGCATTAGTGGCACCATCTATCCAGTTTTACATGTCCTTGAAATGTATTCCATTTTTGGGAAGCAAAATACCCAAAAGCTTTTTTTCCCATTTCAATGCGACCAGTTTTTAGACGTAGACAATCATGAGATCTTGGATTAAAAGTTCCTGTGTCAAAGTTCAACAAACAAGTGAGATATTAAGTCAGTCTATCAAGTAGTCCCTTATAAGTACATCTTATACAGTGTTGTTCCCTTATAAACCTCAACCCACAGAAAGACCATTGCTTTACAAATATTTTAAATAAAACTGCACTCCTTGGGTAGTTTTCAGAAGTAATACAACTGTTATATCACTGCGTTATAATGTTCAGAATATTGTTCAAAATACTGACCATTTCCAACATGCTTTTTCTCATTTAGCTGTTTACTTATGATGCTTATTTTCAGTGGTGGAACGTAACAAAGTAAAACTAGTAAATTTGGTATTCCAGCAGATACTTTTTACTTTTGCTTCACTACATTTGAGAGCAGGTATTGGTACTTTCTACTCCACTACATTTTTGAACTGGCCTGAAAAGTAAAAGTATTTTTTATTATTGTTTGAGACCTGCTAAAAAGGCTGAGGGTTTTTTTTTAGCACATTCATAGTTTGAGCAAACAAAAATATACAAATAAAAACAGCTAGGGAAAAAAAAAAAATCACTTGTTTCTGTTGAACCAAATTCAACATAAATCTTTGTCAAAACCAATACATTTGAAACCCTCTAAGATCTCGAAATACTTTTATTTAAGTAGATTTTTTCATGTGGTACTTTTACTTAGGTAACAAAACTGGGTACTTCTTCCACCACTGCTTACTTTGCATATTGAAAACGTTTGACTTATTCCCATAACTCATGTACATGCGTGGTCCTACGTAAGCTCTGTTGTTCTTTTCATGGGCGACCAACACTCAAATCCATTCTCTTGCTCTGTTAACCATTCACTTTTCATTACAAAGAATGCAGCTTTTTTAGCCAGAAACCCTAATATTATTCCTATCAGCAGGTAATTACAGTTCCTTCAATGGGGCGTTAATCCACGTGTGCCCTCTCTGTGTTATCAGGGAGAACAGTGGAGCAGCTCAGGAGGTAGGCCCATAGACAGCCCTAAATTACTCTGTTATTCTGACAAAAGAAGCTCACGGAGGTTGGGTTTGCCATTGTGAATTCTTGAGTTTTACCACATCTCCTTTTACAACTCAAAATAGCAGACTAGTTAATGAACGATGTTTTATAGTTTCATCCATGTGTTACGGCTTCCATTTTGAGGACTTGTCACCGTTCAAAAGATGATAGTTTGTTTTTAATTGTTAATTAGTATGGCAACTATACAAATTTTTAATTATGTGAAAGCCATATGTGTAATATGGTGGGATTAACACGTATTCTTTGTTCAATTTCTCTTCAAAATAATACAATTTAGACATACATACATACATACATACATACACATATATACATACTTACATATTGAGTTTAAAAATGTTTGACAGTTTTGCATTACTTGGCCTTCCATTAGATTAGATTGAATAGCATAACTTAAAGGCACACTACGTAACTTCTCCCATGGAGCATCTGCCAACCACTTGACTCCACGGACGTGCTATTGCGTTGCCTAGAATGTTCCACAGTATGGCATGAAACTTCTCTGTGGAGTCAAGAAGGTAATCCCACCAGGCCATGTTACAGGTCAGATCTGTGGATAAGTGTGCTTAACATCTCCATGGTAACAAGAAGGTTGCCGACCCCTCACTAGAAAAGTTGCACTGTGCATCTTTGACTAACATTTGATTATAGAGGCCAGTCGCTACTTTTTAAAACAGTGTCGAATGGAACATTTTGAAACGGCTAACTTACTACGGGCTGTTAGCAACATGAAGCTAACGGCCTTTGTTTTGAAAATAAGTATTGTTAAAATAACCTTGATAGCGACTTTGCTAATTTTCAGTTCATTTTTACCTTGCCTTTGGATCTCTTTTTGCTTTTCTCCCAGCTGTGTTTGGTGGTCTGTAGGCTTAAAAAACAAAGTGTTTCCTTTCTGTCCTGTGAATGTGACTTTTTTAGTATCGATACTGCTCAAAGGAGTATCTAGTTTTGATACTAGTTTCCATACTAGTATGTGTATCTAATTTTCAATACTTTTGCCAACCCTACCATGCTCTGCTGCCCTGTCCCCAGGCCCAGCGATAACACAGTTGGCTGGGGTTGAAGAAAAAGCCCCTTGGTCCTGCTTCATTAAAATGGTAAAGAGCTGGAAGAGGATAGTAAAGCTAATCCTCCAGTTTGAGCTAGCATACTTCAGTTTTACACCCCCAAGACACTGGCACTTCTGCTGCTGCCACTCCCTGTGCTAAAATACATGGCCCTTGGGAAATAGAAATGATTGGGTTCAAATAGGACAGTGAAAGGACTCATAGGGAAGGACAGAGAGGTGAGGATACAACACATGAGCGGTTTATCGATCCTGAATGCGCAATGTGCTTTTGGGAGTCACAGATTTCCACTATGGACATAATCAGTCACTGTCAGACACTTTAAACTATTCCCAATGGGACTACAACAAAGTGCTAGTGCATTGTTCATATCAGTGAATATACTGGCTGTTTTTCCAAAGATTAACATGTACCATAATAATAAAACCATACACATTTTTGATCTCCCAACCAGGCTGTTTCTGTTGGTCAAATTTTTATATAGCACTTTTCCACCTTCAAGGCACTCAAAGCACTTTACATCAAGGAACCACTCACCCATTCACACATATACCAGTGTACGCAGACACGGGATTCAAACCGCCAACCTTACTGCTTTGCCAAGAATTTGTAATGGAATGTGTAACAGTATAACACTATCTATCTCACATTTATTTAATTACATGTGTTTTATGGTTAATGAAATACCTTGAAAAACATGCATTCTTGTGAGCAGGATAGCCTCTTCCCAGATCTGACCTGTAACCCGGCCGAATGGCGTCACCTGCTTATAGATTCAAAGCCATACAGTGGAACATTCTAAGCAAAGTGCTATATAAAAACGTGACCATTTACCTGCTTACTACCCAATTAAATAAAGTCTAAAGACAATACTAAAATCATTAATAAATAAATGGGGCAGGAGTAACTTAGTGGTGGTTCAGTTGCAACTTTGACTGCTGCCATTGTATATTTGGGCAAAATACAGGACCATTAACCTTCTCCCGGTCATAGTATTAGTGACTGCAAGGGCATCTGGAATAAAAAATAAAACCATAACACTGCTTCACTTTAAAAAGTCTAACATTTGTCATATTTTTATTGAAATTTTCAACACAGCTATTACGTAACACGCTTGTCTTATTTTTGCAGTTCTAATAGGCTCAGTGTATAGCAACATGCTAGCTAGCTCACTGTGTCTCAAAGCTAACAGTCACTTTTATTAAAATTGGAATATATAAAATAAACAACCTATTAAAATTCAAATTAATTAAAATAAAGACTACCCAATTATGTTTACATGTAGAATACTTCAGTTTGTGGTGTTGTTTTAATATTTACACAAAATTAGCATTAGCATTAGCATTGAGACACAAACATCTCTTTCTAAACACAGAAGTGTCTTTGGTGAAATGTTCATTTTACTTGTGTAATTTTTAACATGTTGTCAGTGACATTTGCCCGCAGCTCCCTGTCCACTGCCTGATCCTTAAATATTTATTCATTTAGCGTGACTCGGCAAAAACCTCACGGAGATACAATTAGAGGGGAAGTAGTGACGCTAACAGTGAGTTTCCCGGTCGTCGTTATGCACAGAGCCAATCCCCACATTGATTAACACAAGTTCCTGCCCTACACATTCCCCTGGCATTGGCTTGTATTTGAATTACCCATCCAAAGCAAAGTGCCACAGAGAGAGGACGACGACGGCAGCACACACTTAAAAGATCACTCATTTAGTCAGACCTCTTCGACGCCGCTCGCCAAGCGCAGTAAGAAAAATGTTTTAATTTCCCCATAGACCCCAGATACATAGGCGCTCCGCATGGCAACAGCATTAATCCTTTCAGTGTGAATCCAAAATGACACCTCTCAAAACACAAGCCCACTGCGCTGGATTCTTCCTGTAATTGTGTTTATTGATTGCTTTTTAAACACAGCTATTCCCAGCAACTTAATAACATATTGATTGGCTAGCTAATTACTATTACATGCACATGGACTTAGCATTTTTGTTTTGGTTTGTGTAAACGCGCCGCACGAGTTAGAACAGTGCAGACATGCGTGAACTGCTATTACATGAAGTGAATGTGTCTTTTCATAAGGCTCTGACATTAAAGCCGCATTATGGAACTTTTCTAGTGCAAGGTCTGTCATCGGCTTGTCTCCATGGAGATATTACTGCAGTTGAACTTAGAAGTTAAAAGTTAAACCAACAAGCCCTCAATATAAAAATGTAACTGTTTTTTCATGAGGCTCTGACATTAAAGGCGCATTATGTAACTTTTCTAGTGCAGGGTCTGTCATCTCCTTGTCTCCATAGAGATGTTATTGCATTTGAAGTTAGAAGTTAAAAGTTACACCAACAACGCCTCAATATAAAAATGTAACTGTCTTTTCATAAGGCTCTAACATTAAAGGCACACTATGTAATTTTTCAAGTGCAGGTTCTGTCATCTGCTTGTCTCTATGGAGATGCTATTTCTTTGCCTGGAATGTTCCGCAACACGGTGTTCTGCTTTGGGACAGACAGTGAAAGCGAAACTGCTTTTCCAACAACTTAATAACTTATTGACTGACTACCTAATCACTGTTACATGTACAAGGACGTACCACTTTGTTTGGTTTGTGTAACGCGCCGCACCAGATAGAACAATGTAAAAATGCGTGTACAGCTAATGGATGAGGCCCGATTTAAAGTGCCTCTTCAGCAAGTCTGCTATGGGACAGATAATGAAAGCGAAACGGAGCGAAAATAGCCAAGGCGGGGTGAGAGGGGAGAGGGGTGAGAGAGGGAAGGGTGAGCGAACCCATCTGTCTCTGTCCCCACGTAAAGCACAGAGGTAGCTCTCCTGCAGACTATGCAATTAACCCACTATAAAAGGTGCAACTTCAGACCCTCTGGCTGTAAGGAGTCTGAGACAAGAGAGCCCACCTGATAATGCGCCTAACGTGTTATCGCTCAGCTTTTTGCAAATGTTAGTGCTACTTTGGTTGATGTAGTAGTAGTAATAGTAGTAGTAATAGTAGTAATAGTGGTGACTTTGCAATTAACTCACTATAAAAGAGACCCGGCCTAAAAAATGTACCTTAACTTTACTGCTTTATGTTAGCATTACATTGTTAAATTTGATGTAGTAGCAGTAGTAGTCGTAGTAGCCATAGTTGTAGTTGTAGTCATAGTCATGTATTAGTAGTAGTAGTAAAAATGCTGACAACTTTGCAATTAACCCACTTTAAAAGAGACCCGACCTGATAATGGGCGTAACGCTGGACCTCAACATTACTGCTTTATGCTCACATTACATTGGTAAATTTTATGTCATAGTAGTAGTAGTAGTAGTAATGCTGGTGACTTTGCAATTAACCACTGTAAAAGAGACCTGACCTGAACAATGTACCTTAACTTTACTGCTTTATGTTAGCATTGCATTGTTAAATTTGATGTAGTAGTTGTAGTAGTTGTAGAAATGCTGGTGACTTTGCAATTAACCCGCTTTAAAAGAGACCCGACCGGATAATGGGCATAACACTGGACCTCAGTGTTACTGCTTTATGTTGGCATTGCATTGGTACATTTCATGTAGTAGTAGTAGTAGTAGTAGTAGTAGTAGTAGTAGTAGTAGTAGTAGTAGTAGTAGTAGTAGTAGTAGTAGTAGTAGTAGTAGTAGTAATAATGCTGGTGTCTTTGCAAATAACCCGCTATAAAAGAGACCCGACCTGAACAATGTACCTTAACTCTACTGATTTATGTTAGCATTACATGGTTAAATTTGATGTAGTAGTAGTTGTAGTAGTCGTAGTCATAGTCATAGTAGTGGTACTAGTAGTAGTAGTAATACGGGTGACTTTGCAATTAACCCACTTTAAAAGAGACCCGACCTGATAATGGGCGTAACGCTGGACCTCAACATTACTGCTTTATGCTCGCATTACATTGGTATATTTGATGTAGTAGTAGTCGTAGTCATAGTCATACTCGTAGTCGTAGTTGTAGTAGTACTAGTAGTAGTCGTAGCAGTAGAAATGCTGACAACTTTGCAATTAACCCAGAAAGCATTACATTAGTAAATTTGATGTAGAAGTAGTTGTAGTTGTAGTCCTGAAGTTGTACCCACTAGAACAGGTACAACTTCAGATTATCTAGCTGTATAAAGTCTAAGAAAAGAGACCTGACCAGATAATGGGTGTAACATTGGGCCTCAATATTACTACTTTATGTTGGCATTACATTGGTAAATTTGATGTAGGAGTCGTAGTCATAGTAGTAGTAGTAGTAGTTGTAGACGTAGTAGAAGTAAGCCGCAATATTGATCTAAAACAGGTCCATTGACTTCCTTTGTAAAAGCCCCCATCTCTCTTATAACCCAGAGTGTACAGAGAAGGGGGTGGAGATAGGGGGTAGGTGAAAACAGAACATTTTTCAGCACCTGAGCCTAGGAACCATTAGAATACAGGATTACTCAAACACGCATGAATCAATCAAAATCCAACTTTATGTAAGCCGCTGATGAGGGAACACCATTTTAATAAGGTTAATAGCTCATAATAGTCAATTTTACATAATATGGGCCCTTCAATGTAACTTCTTTAGCCTTCTCTTCCCATTTACTCGGATAACTCCACTCCCTGCCGGTATTCACCTCAGTTCACTCTTATAGACACACACTCTGTATAGTGTACTTGTGTAGTGTCGTAGCCGCTCATTGCTGTGGCATCCGGCCAAGGCCACAGTCATAAAGCAGACAGTGGTGACAGCAGTGAGATTAAAAGGCAGACTTGTGAGTAGAGCCTTAGACTGGCAGCTTCATAAATATCACACACAGGGATTGTCCTAATGCTGGGGAGCACCAGATCATCGCAGCCATCACACACAGAGGAGCGTGCACAAAGAGATCTGTCTGCAAGTCAATGTACAGGAAGCGCACACACACACGCGCTCATGCATTATTAGTGAGGCTGGAGACTGAAAGATGGTATTTTTCTTTTACGTAGGCGGATAATATGATTTTGATGGTGAGTTACTGTTATTGTCAAGGTGCTATATTATGTAAGCGGATATACTGGCCATTCGGGATGCTTGATTATAAAAAATATATATTATAGACATAAACGCATAATGAAAATAAATGGTCAAATTTTTATACAGGTTTTTTTCCACCTTCAAGTATCTCAAAGCGCTTTACAACAAGGAACCACTCACCCATTCACACACACATTCATACACCAGCGTACACAGACACTGGGGGCGAGGTGGGTTAAGTGTCTTGCCCAAAGATGCAGCGACAGCATTCGTCTGTGGGAGCTGGAATCGCCGTCGAGAGCGGGATTCGAACTGCCAGTAGAACTGCCAAATCTCAAATGAGCTGCCGATTAGAGCGATAATCATAATTGTAATTGAAATTAAACTGACCGCACAGCCCTTTTTGACCTGCATGTAGAACTGTGATGTCAAAAGTCTTTAAAATATTATATATAGATTGAATTGCAAGCCCCTAATCTACAAATGAAAGTTTTGATCAGCAGTATGTTAGTGAATAGTGCTGGAAACTTCATTAACCATGATCCTTTGCTCTGTTTTAGTGCAGCCAATTTGTAGAAATTTTACGTTCATTAACCAGTGGCATCTGGTGAATACACAAACATCTCAGACCAGAAAAATAAGCAGGGTTGGGCCTGGTTAGTATTGGGATGGGAGACTGCTGGGAATACCAGGTGTCATAGTGGGTTAGGGTGCATACTGTTATTGTGTTCTTGTGCAAGACACTTCACCCTGTTGCCTCCAGTGTTGAAGCATGCTAGTGCATGAATGAGATTGTGTTTGTTCGAGTAAATGGTGGTTCATTATGGTGGTTGCAGGTAAATCCAGTAACTATGAGCATTAAATGGTAAAGTTATGTGTGTGTTTTGTTTCATTCACACATGTTTGAGTAACTCTTTATTATTATTATTATTATTATTATTAGTCTGTCTACATTTTCAAAGCTCAAAACACTCTGTTCCACCTTGTGATGTCATGAAGTGGTAGTTTTCAAGGTAACAGCTACCTTATACCTTTGGTTCAGTATAGATTGGCAATTCCAGGGTTGAAATATAGCAAAGGTGTATAGAGTTTGAAACACAGCGGAGCACTTCCTGTATTACCACATGACATCACAAGGTGGAACAGAGTGTTTTCAGTTTGAGAGAAGAACTCAGCCTATGTGTGAATGAAACAAAACACAACTCCAGGTATGTTTGTGATGAGGAACATTATAACATAGATATATAGGACCTTTAACATACTTGGACATATACATATACATTAGATCATAGTTTTGGCCCTTACTACCAGCATTGCATACTGTTGTTGTGTCGCGGAGCAAAACACTCCCCCTATTTCTGTCTTTTTAAGTCATGTTGCATATTCTTTTGGCCTACATCTCAATCAAACTGTGCATCACCTCATAACACACCCCAATAGCACTTTCCATTGATTTTCCCTCACCCCATTCCAAAGACCACAGGACGTTGTAGCCAATCTGGAAAAACTATGGGGAATTGGCCTTTTAGTTTTGAAACACAGACCAAAACACACTTATTTCACAAATTGCCGCGCCCTAGGCCATACTAAAGCCAGACGAGTAGACATTTGCTCTGACAACCTCAAATTCAAACAAATATGAAAATCACTTGCTGTTTTTTTTTGTTTTCATTTCTACACGGGCAAGTACACACGCAGCAGAGAAAATGGGATTTTGATGATAACAAGGCCTTGAAACTCACTCAGAGCTAAACGTGTACGCTCTGATATAGTCCCGACATTTATAAAGGAACCCACATGTTTGCCAAAGCAGAGTGGCAAACAGCTGGAGGGCCTATAGTGTAATTAAAGGCGCTATTCCTCACTTTTACTGTCTGAAAAATGTAAAAAAAAAAAAAAAAACAAGTTTGCAGTGATCCATAGTTATTCCTCAGTTACCTTATGCATTCCGAGCAACCTAATCATTCACAGCGATGAGTTTATAAGCACTTTTCACAACTTAAACAGCTAAACATTCATTTCTAAAGGAACCCACTCGTTTTCCAAAGCCTGTGTTGCAGAATGATGAGTTTATATGCACTTTTCACAACTTTCAGAGACGAGGGCAGAGTTTGCCGTCAGGAAAACTAGCATGCTAACACTCACTTCCTGATTCTCAGACAATAAAACGCTTTATGATTTGATTCAGGCAGTACACAGCGAACTTATTTTGATCTAAGAGCTGCTTATACAATATATCTGTGCCGCTTAAATACATGGGGGGAAAAAAAAAACGTGTACAGGGCCTTTAATGTTCTACTTGAGCAACAGCTAAACATTCATTTCTAAAGGAACCCACTCGTTTGCCAAAGGAGTGGGTAAACAGCTGCAGGGCCTATAGTGTAATTAAAGCGGTATTGCCGTTTGTATGCTATTGACGCGGCGTATGTAGACAAGCAAAAACACACGCTACTCATTTTGGCACAATTCATTCACATTTATTACTTATGCTTTGGTGCTTTTGAGACCGCTAAGTGGAGATGAGTGCTTTTTCTGGATAATTACACTTAATTTCATCTGCTTTTGTGTCGTTTGTAGCTTTTAAAATGTGCCAAACCAGGAAAAATAGCATTGAGGCTCATTGATATGATTGGTTGATGTGTGGGCATATGCCGTGTTCATTATCAAGGTCGATATACAGCTATGCATTTCCGCTTTGTAAATGGTATGCAGATTTTTGTCTATTTGCAGGTCATGGACTTAGAAATATGAAGCAGATCCAAGTCATGTGATAGCACCAGTATCGTAGTAGTAGCTTCGTAACAGTAAATGGGACACGAAAATAGGTCAGGGGAAGATTGAATACAAATAGTTTTTATTATTGTAGCTTAAAGTGAGACCAGTTCTTTGTAGTATAAAAAAAAGATAGTAGAGTGTTTGTCCTATAACTTAAAGAGCACATATTACGCTGTTTTCTGATCTATGTTATAATGTTGTTTCCTCATCACAAACAGACCTGGAGTTGTGTTTTGTGTCATTCACATGTTTAACACACAAAATCCTACATATTAAGCCTGAGTTCTGTTCTCAAACTGAAAACACTCTGTTCCACCTTGTGATGTCATGTGTCCATACAGGAAGTGCTCCACTGTGTTTTTAAACTCCATACACCTTGACTAGAATCATTTGGATAATTTCAGACTTCTACTGAACTAAAGGTAAAAGGTAACTGTTAAGTTGAAAAATACCACTTCATGACATCATAACTTAAAGGTAAAGGTAACTGTTAAGTTGAAAAATACCACTTCATGACATCATAAGGTGGAACAGAGCGTTTTGAGGTTTGGAGATGTAGACAGTCTAATAATAAAATGTTACTCAAACGTGTGAATGAAACAAAACACAACTCTAGGAATGTATTTGAGGCTCAGGGTTAAAGCTCACAAGAATCAGTTTTATGTAATATAGGAGCCATGTCAGCAGTTCAATCCCAGCTCAGACCAGTGCATTGTTGTTGTGTTCTTGGGCAAGACACTTCACCGACCATATATACCAATGTATGAATGAATGTGTGTGAGTGAGGTTGGTTGTGGTCAGTTGAGGTCAATGGTAGACTCTCCAAAAAAACAAGCATGTGACACCATCAGGCCAGATCTGTGGAGAGGCGACCCCTTTCACAGTAACAGTATATCACTTTCAAGGTATTTTTTGAGCAATAGAAACACCTGTAATGAAATAAATGCCATATTGCAGAACATTCCATGCATACCCCCCATCCCCCCAACCATAAAAGATATCCCATTTCTGACAATATTGAGAATGGAAGGAAACTAGTTACCTCAGGATTCAACCCACAACCTTCTGGCTAAGAGACAGTAAAACGAACCACTTTGTCTGCGGTGCTAGTTTACAAATCAAGCTTGCACACAGCAAGAGAGTTACTTTGCATTCACTTTGAGGTCAGCCTGTGTATTCATCCCACCTGCTTGCTTGTATACAGTCCCTGGTGATGTGTGCTCCTGGCTTTTGAGTGGGCGGTTCACAGACTGTCTAGAACTCCACCAGGAAATTTTCCCATCATTCCCTGATGCAATACACGATGCAGGTTAACCACTAAAGCCTGTATAGTCACAAACACATCACTGGGATCCTGCTTCCTGTTTTTACCCCTGTCTCGTATCTCCAGCCTCTTCTGTATCTGTGGATGAATCGGAGTTGGGGCTGAACAGTTTGCGAGTTTTCTGACAAGCTTTTGGCAAGATTACATTTGCGATTTATGCTTTAATAATAATAATAATTTTCCGTTCAAAGTTCACATTTTAATTGCGTTTAGAAGAACTGACAAAAGAATAAGACAGGATATTTTGTTGTTTTTGGAGAAAATCATTGTTCTTCAAGACTGCGTTCATTCAATTTGCAATTTCACTTTGATTGCGATAATCACTAAAGCCTCTATTGATACTCATTGATACTGAAAATAAGAAGCACGGTTACTCAAGTTAGACTTTAATCTGAGCTTTGTTTTAACACATTCTATAAATAACTGACTACAACAGGTGAACTGATTTGTGCTGGTAAACAAGTCCCACTTAAAGTACATTAGTCCTCAAGCTAGCTAGCATTAGCCAACAGTTTTTCAGTTAGTCACTCTTTTATGTTGAAAATCAATCTTCTGAACAGGTCCATTGATCAAAGGCTCTTGAAAATGTGTTGTGTAAATCCAGTTTGTATTTTGTCTTGAGTTTACTATGGTAACTACTGAACATTCCTCCATAGACATACATGCAGTCCCCCCTAGCGTAATGTCACTGCAAAGTATCAATAGTCCCAAACACATCATTGGCATCCTGCTTTCTGTTTTTTCCCCTCGGTTCTGTCTCCCTGGATGTATCGGAGTGGAGATGAAACGCTTTGAGGAATGCTGGCAGACAGACAGTGCTTTACCGTAATCTAACCTGGAAAAGATGAAAGCCGAATGGGACCCTGGGAATAGAGGGATGGAGGGAGGGGGGAGGAAAGGTGAGAGCCCAAAGAAGCGTAGGAACGTTTGGGGAAAAAAGAGGTGGAGAGAGGCCAAAGAGGAAGAGAAAGAGAAGGGTGAAGCACTGATGAGAAAATGAAGAGGTTTCAAAAAGGTATGCAGCGGTACTGTGAGATGAGGGCAAAGCATGCTGGGAAATAAACTTAAAAAGAACTTTGAACAGACGTGAGGATTTTGACTTTTTGAGAGCCTTGGGGTTCAAAGTGATGTGAAATTAGCATGTTGCCAAAGCAATTAACAATTCCACAAAGACATTAAGTAAAAAGTCCTCAAAATGGCGTCTGTCACAGGAAACTGAAACCCATGAATAGCTGCCATTTTTATTTAGTTCATGGTTTTGGTATGAAGTTTTGTCAAGCGGCTGTGCACAAAAAGATTACATTTTTTAGTTTTTACAGTGTTGTCAGAAATTAGACAATTCAAAGGTTTCCACGTACTGTTTTGAGGACTTTGACCATTCAAAAGGTACTTTGTTTTGAATTGCAAGCATAAACTGTTTATATAAATGGACGTAGCTAACCTGCTAGCTGCTGCGTTCCAAATAGGAAGTGATCATTTTCGCACTTCCGGCTCCATCGAGTCTGGCTCCAATTCACTTTACATTGAAAAACTGTGGCCCCTCTCTCTGTAACTGCTGGTGTCAGGCTCGTCATTTTGGTCTTAAAATGTTCGTATTAACCCGCTCTACATGATCCTGGTGTTTTTATTTGGCTATTGTGTCCGTAAATCAAGATATGAACATTAATAACAGACAAATCAGGCGCCTTCTTTTCCCGAGGTCGCTCCCACTAGCATTAGCAACAGGTTTGATTGACAACATTGCTAAGCACCTGCTCCCTGCTAAACCAGCGTTGCTGGCAGGAAGGGGCGTTTTGATTGACACATTGCTAAGCACCTGCTCCCTGCTAAACCAGCGTTGCTGGCAGGAAGGGGCGTTACCTTCAACAACCTTGCTCGGGATCGGCTCTTTGGTTGCTATAATACTCGCGGTCGGAATTCCAAACGTGGAAGCAATTCCAAATGAGGCTCCAAATTGGCCCCTATAACTGCTCTAGCCTCGATGGGCTTCATTTGACTGAAGCCGAATGCTATGGGTGACATCACACTCACTTAGTCCACTTCTTTATACGTCTGTGATTGCAATGCTCATGGTAATACACACAATTTACATCCTCTCCAACCAAGGCACTATTTCATATAACTTATCCATTTGTTTCAAAGTAATGAAAATTTAGGACTGTTGCCATAGCAATTAACAACTCAAAACTAAATATTCTGCCATTTGAACAGTGGATAGTCCTGAAAATAATTGTTTCTTTATCGTTTTTGTAAGATAGAAAAACATTCTTGGTCCATAATGAAATCCTTTCTTGGTCTTGACAGTGACTGTACTTTTGGACTCTCTCATCTCTTTAACGTTTTACTTTTCATCGGAGCACTTTGTGTTTTGTCATAGCAGATGTTTACATGGCTGAACTCCTTTGACAAACGCAAACTCCAATCAAAACACTGAGATTAAAACTCAAGCGGTCTGTGAAATAGCTCTGCTCCATTTTGCATTGTAATAACCGCGTGCCAGAGTCATTGGTTCGGGCTGACATCCGCTCCAATTACATCCACCCAAAAGCTGACAGCGGCGCCACCAACCTGTACAGTTTAAATGTGCTCCTCTTTTCAGTGGAACAAACTCAATTGCAACACCGCTGACTGCACATTGAAGTATCATCAGAAGTAGCGGTGTTGTCACTTGAAATGGTTTGTGTGTGTTTGAATGATAATGCAGGTGAAGGCCCGTCGCCGCGGTGACAAATCCCTCCTCGCACACCCTGTATTCTCAGCTATGAAGGAGGGAGACCGCGCTGAGACGCTGCTCCTAATTGAAATTTTAAAGTATAAGAGGATTTTTCTGCACAACACAAGCTGACAGGTCCCATTCAGCAAATATCCGCTTTAAACCTTGCAGTGTAGAGAGTGGAAATAGTGCACAGTTTGGTTTCAACTTGAAATAGTCAGTGAGTTTTACATTTCAGTTTGGACCATGTGGGGTCTGTATGTATCTGGGTGTCTCTCATCAGTAAGTAAGATACTCTTAAAGGGCCCGTATCACGCTGTTTTCTGATCTATTTTATAATGTTGTTGAGTTCTTCTCTCAAACAGAAAACACTCTGTTCCACCTTATGATGTCATGTGGTAACACAGGAAGTGCTCCATTATGTTTTTTAAACTCCATACACCTTCACAGGAAGTGCCCATTATGTTTTTTAAACTCCATACACCTTCATTAGAATCATTTGGATCATTTCAGCCCTGGAATTGCCCATCTCTACTGAACTAAAGGTAAAAGGAGCTGTTAAACTTGTAAACTTGTAACTTTAAAACTACTGCTGCATTATAACATGACTTACAATAGTAATAGTAATATAGGACCTTCAAGTTATACCATTCAGACTGTTTCAAGATCTTCTATAGGGCCTTCAGATGCTACAGCGGTTGTCACCTGGTCCCAACACATTGCCCCATTGGCAAACGACAGGCAAATGCAGAGGACAAAATTCCTAACAAACTACTCTACTTTATTTTAAGTAATCTACATTTTAATTTAAACTTGTACAGATATATTCACTCAAGTCTCAGAAATTGTGGTAATTTGTTAACGTCAAATAGCATCCAGTACTTTTAACTACTAATAGCCTATTACAACTTTTTTTCAACTCAACTTTATTCATAGTCACACAACTTCAGGCATGTGGCTATTTTTCTTAAAGGCGCACTATGTAACTTTTCTGATGGAGTTCTCCTATGGGCTTTTCTCCATGGAGATATTAATGCCTTGCCTGGAATTTTCCACTGTATTGTATTAAACTTGCTTGCTCAGTTAGAGGTGTTTTTATTGCTAGAAAATACTTTGAAACATATGAAGTTACTGTCAATCCAGAGATCTGACTCGTAACTTAACATGGTGGCATCACCTGTTGGTCTCCATAGAGATAGATAAGTCAAATACCATACTGTGGAACATTCCAGGCACTGGCACTATTTTTTGTTGAAAATCAAACCCCTAAACAGGACCATTGATCCCTCCTGAAAATGTACTGCTTAAATCCAATTTTGTAATTTCTCTTGAGTTTACTATGGTAACTACAGAACATTCATCCATAGACAACATATTCCATGAAGAAAAGTTACACAGCGCACCTTTAATGCAAGCTGAAGTAGTCACAATTCCACTTGCACTGAATCTACTTATTTATTTGTTGCTCATTTCATTTTGTTGGCATCAATTTAAAGAGTCAAAAACAAAATAATCAGACAATTAACAATGAATACAACTGTTGCTCTGGTGTTATTGGCATGAACAAAAGGAACAGGAAGAACATAAATCTACATGTACATAACCTATATATTGCACCTACTATATTGAACTACTGGCTCTTTCACTATATACTCATTATGTATGGCCCTGGTTACACTGCAGAGTATTACATGTTTGGTAATTGCGTACAAGCCTCAATGTTCATGCCTACGCACCATGCTAACAACATTAGCTATCATTTTATGCTCTTGCTGTCTGCTTATTGCATTAGTCCCTCAGTCTTTGTGATTAGATAACCAACCATCCCGAAACAATGCTCATTTATTTATGGGGTGAAGTTATTTGATTCCCGCTGTGAAGCTCCCGTTATTACCCACAATGCAGTGCTTTTGTGCCATGGCATAATGCAGGGGCGTGAAGCTCTAATGTGTTCACTTGATAAAGAAAAGGCTAATTTTAGAAGATGCTCCCGTGGAGGCAGAGAGAGGCCATACAGAATGTGAAACTGGTGCAGATACTGGAAGGGGACTCATTTGGAGGCATTTGTGAGCCTCCAAATGGCTGATCTAAACAGATCAGAGTTGGCATTATAAACACTGACAGGTGAAGTGAAGAACATATCTTTAAACATTGTGTCCCCAAAGTGTATGTGTTAGAAGCAGGCAAAATGGCCAATATGATTTTAATATGAGTGAGTATTAGAGATAGACTGATATATTGATTGGCCGATATATTGGGTCGATATTTCCACTTTTTAGCATATCAGATTGCTGCCTTAAATCTCCAGCAGTTGCCGATATTTAGTTTGGCCCTAAATATGCATAAATAATACATGTATAAAGCTTAATTTGGGATGGTACTGCAAAACACCTCTCTTATCCAGTTTGTAATAAAGCAAAGTTGCGGATGAGTTTGAATGAATTCAAATTAAATAATTTGGAGAAAATGATCAAAATTGGCCCAAAAAATATCAGCAGAGTTTACCAGCCATTGGTTTCTCTGGGTTCTAAACAATCGGCATCGGCCATGAAAAAACCCATATTGATCGATCTCTAGTGAGTATGACATAAGGTAAATTGTATTGGCTGGACATTCCCAATAGTACAACTGGTCTGCGGGGCTTAGTATCTGTCTATCAAAAGTAATAAAGGAAAAGTAGTAAAGTCCTGTACTTAAGAATAAATGTTAGGTATCTGTACTTTACTTAAACAGATTTTAAAGTGGGTACTTTTTACTACATTTGAAAGTAGGTATCTGTACTTTCTACTCCACTACATTTTTGAACAGGACTGAAAAGTGAAAGTATTTTTTATTATTATTTGAGACCTGCTGAAAGGTAGTTCATAGTTTGAGCAAAAAAAAAAAAGTGAACAAAAATACACAAATAAAAACAGCTGCCAGAAAAAAAAAAAATCAATTGTTTCTGTTGTTCAAAATTCAGCACAAATCTTTATCAAAATCACTACATTTGAAGCTTTATTAGATCCCAGAATCTGCACAAAATACCTTTACTCTTTAAGTACAGTTTTAACCAGGTACTGTAATACTTTTACTTAAGTAGATTTTTCATGTGACTCTAACAGCTTTAAACTTTTCTATCTCCATGGAGATAGGCCAAGTCACGTATCAAATCTATGGAGAAGCAACCCACACAGTACAATTGAGAATGGAGACAAGCAGAAAAGTTACATAGTGCTCCTTTAGAAGTATAAGAGTTTGTTGCATGGGCTGCATTTACGTGTTGGTGTAAGTTTAAGTGTATGTTGATGACCACAATGGTTTAAGTAGCACAGTCTTATGCATGTATATGACTCATTTTGTTTACATCTCTATGTGACAGTTTGCTTCTATCTTTCTTGGAGTAATTTCCTGTTTGATAGCAGTTTGTGCACCAACTCTCACTGCAGGGCTTTACCACTGCGCTACTTCTCCTCTCTTCTCTCCTCTTCAATCTTCTGTCTTTTCATTTGCCCTTTCCTCTCTCTTTGTCTCCTCCTCCTCTCCGGCCCGTGCGACGCTTTCTGCCATGTAATTTTTCACTTGAGTGGAATAACAGGTATAATAGAGGGATGGTGCCAGTCTGTTTAATAAAGGGATAAAAGCAACGGCCCCGATGAGGAAGTGGAAAGGGCCCCCTAGAGGCCGGAGACTGGAGCACGCGCGTTCTCTGCAGTTATATGTATACAATAACATAACCTCCACTTCACACAGGCTTATCTCATAGGAATTGGCTGTGAGGCTCTTCCCTATTTAATTAGAAACTTGAAGAGGCAGCTCATAAATCACTAAATCGCCAATGAACGCGACCGGCGCACACATCTGCACATGTCCGAAGGTGGCCATTGGTAATTCATGAATTCACGAGAATGTGAGGTGTGCCGCTTCGGTCAGTGATCCATAGAGTTAATATGTTTTTGTGAGCAGCACAGGTCTTTTCCTGTTCAGACCAAAGCACCAAATGAATCCCATATAATGACCACCTGGAGAATAACTGCAAAGCTGCGCACTTCATCGGCCTCACCTTTTAAAGAAGCCTTAGAGTAGTTATAAAGTGAGAGAGAGGGAAAGGTCATAGTGAGGGTGTGTGCGCTATACTGCAGAGTACTGTAGTGTACTGCAGTGTAGTGTACTGTACTGCAGTGTAGTGTAGTGTACTGCACTGTACTGTAGTGTACTGCAGTGTAGTGTAGTGTAGTGTAGTGTAGTGTACTGCAGTGTATGGTAGTGTACTGCAGTGTAGTGTAGTGTACTGCAGTGTACTGTAGTGCAGTGTAGTGTAGTGTACTGTAGTGTACTGTACTGCAGCATAGTGTACTGTAGTGTACTGCAGTGTAGTGTAGTGAACTGTACTGCAGTGTAGTGTACTGCAGTGTACTGTACTGCAGTATAGTGTACTGTAGTCTACTGCAGTGCAGTTTAGTGTACTGCAGTGCAGTTTAGTGTACTGCAGTGCAGTTTAGTGTACTGCAGTGTAGTGTAGTGTAGTGTAGTATAGTATGGTGTGGTGTACTGTACTGTACTGTAGTGTACTGTAGTGCAGTGTACTATAGTGCAGTGTAGTACAGTACAGCACAGTACAGTACAGTACTTGTACTGTACGTACTGTACTGTATCGTGTAGTGTGGTGTAGTGTACTGTATTGTACTGTGGTGTAGTGCAGTGTACTGTGGTGTACTGTGGTGTAGTATAGTGTAGTGTAGTGTACT
>JACM01058743.1:0-16964 GCA_000787095.1 Periophthalmodon schlosseri
TATGCATCTAAATTTTTAGAAATGCAAAGAAATCAATCCATGTCACATAATGTTTGATATTAATATGAAGAATCCATGACTTAAATATGTTGTTTTTGTTACAAAAACTAATCCCATGATTTATTTCAGTGCAGTCACTGAGTCAACATGAAAGAAATGATGTAAAATTTAGGCTTGTCACAATAATGACCATATTGACTTATCGTTCAGCACATGACAGATGGAACAATATTTATCATGGGGACTTTTTCTTTGCACTACTGGGAAAATTTTGCTTATTTTTATAAACTACAATGACATTTGAACTGTAGGTTGGACTATGAACTTCTATGACGATTATATATTATTATATAATTATTATAAATACAAACTAATAAAGTGTAGCTCATATATTAACAATATTGTACATTTACAATACTTTTTAGGGGAATAATTCTGCTTTCTGATTTGGTTTCAATATTAGGCTATATTTACTTCAACAATATATCGCACTTCAAAATGTGTTTATCCTGACAAGCCTAGTAAACTTATATTAAATCTTTTCAAATATATATTGAACATATTATACAGTAGCATGAGCCACGTCCACTAGCAGGTCTAAATGTGATGCAGTGAATACAGTGAGATATTGAAATGGTTAATAACATGCAGTGCAATAGTTCACAGTGTACCCTCCATGAGACCAATTACCAGGCCAGATGTGCACGTTCACCACACAGGCGATTATTAACAACAGCGTTATGAGAAAGCGTTCAATTTAATAAACAGGTCAAAGGTCATCTCTCCTGTGACACACGTTGGATCATATTTAGCATAGTAATAATAGAAGGGAACAGTCTTTTGGTCTAGGCCTTTACATTAAGTAACGGCATCTAAAGCTACAAAAAAATATATAAAAATACATCTAGACAATAATTGTGTTAATTGCAGCTGAACACAATCTCATCACCATTTTGTCAATGCCAACCTAAAAAGACAAGAGGTATGTTAGCAGCTTTACTAACAACAACCTTTTCTGCAGGAGGAACGTAAACGTTACATAAATAATCATGCAATAATCCCAGAACAGACGTAACAGGCAAATGGACGTATGACTCACGCCAGGTAACGCGAACACGTTGTCCACTGAACATACGAGCTCCGTGAATATAGCCTTTCAAATAAAACCAAAACGCGTGCTTTATATCTGCGAACAACGACGGTGTAACAGGTCCGTTCGCGCGTACGAGCCGCCTGCGCTGGCCCTCCTCCTCCGCGGTACCTGCACACGGGCTGTACGTGCTCATCTGCAGCACGGACGAGACCCGGGCCCATGTGCGTGTGTTAGCGGCCGGAGCTCGGTGTGCGTGCCCGGAGTGACTCACCGTGAGAGGGGCATGTCGCAGCTGGAGGCGGGCGCACACACGGGGCACACACGGCGCATACACGGTACACAGTCGGCTCACACTCGGCTCACACTCGGCTCACACTCGGCTCACACACGATTCACACATCAGCAGCAGCAGTCCGCATGATGTCATTCATTCAGCACAGACTCAGGACCAGGTGAAGCTGCAGCTGACGGAACTCCAGAGCGTTTCCTGTGATTTTCAAAATAAAGGCAGGGGCGTGACAACACTGGTTTCCGGTTAACAGAAGAGGAGAAAAAGCATGGATCGATAATAAGAACGATTTTATTATACTTCCATGAGGAAAAAGTCCTTAATTAATGCCCTACCATGTAACTTTTTTGGTAAAAAAAAAAAAAATTACTCAAATAAAAGCATGTTTGTTTCATTTTTTTGATGTTTTTTCTTGCACTGGAAAGTGTAGAACATGCGTCTTTTTTATTAATTAGGCTATTTACCTGTCATACCATGGTGCTCTAAGCGTATTAAGAGAAAAATTAAATAAATTAATTAAAACAAAATAAGTAAATAAAATAAATAACAATAATATGTAAGTATACGTATATTTTTTCCAACATATTGGTTTTCCAGCTTTTTTGTTTTTTTGTATTCATTTATAGTTTGTATTTATTTATTTATTTTATTTTTGTGTAAATAGTACAAACTGACGTATTTACCGTGAGCAGGCTTGCATCTCCACAAACCTGACTCCATAAACCTCCATAAAATCCTTTGACTACACTCTTCCACAGTAGGGCATAAAGCGTGTCTATCCCCGTAGCACATGTTCCAAAGTATGAATTTTTACCTTTCTGTTTCCATGGAATCATGCAGGTAATGTGTCCTCCAGAAAGTTACACAGTGTTGCTTTAATACTGGTTGCTTCATATTCGAAAATTTGATAATGTCATTATTTAAGATGGAGGGCTGGAGCTATGGTAGATTTTGAAAGAAATATGAAATTGCATGTGCCACAAATGTTGAACCTCAAAAGTAAGGATTGGCTTTACACATTTGCCATTTTAATATTTGGAAGTTAAGTAACCCTATTAGTGAGTATTATCAGAAAATAAAAAAGAACTCCAGAATGCCAGAAAAAGCATAAAATCTTTATTGCTATGGGAGTAACATGCACACATCACACACCAACGTCACACAGTGAGGTCACTAGCTGCCGGTCAAGCTGGTTCAAGTATTGGAAAACCTGACAGTTGAAGATCTGAAGAGCACTTTATGGAAAAACTTGTAAAAACACATTGTAAATTAGTTCATATGATTTTACCCAAAACCGTTCAACATGACCATCATATTTACCAGTTTGGTTGAACTGACTGAAATTGCGATGTTTCAGTGAATACCTGAGAAAATCCTAAAACAATCACTTCATATATTTTGGGAATGGTTGCTCTGGTGATTTCATACGGCACAAAATGTATTAAGGCGCTTAAAGTTTGTTTTCAAAATTGACACACGGTATTTATAAAACTAAATATAATTCATTTTATTGTGAAACTTTAACCTGAACCTGAATTACTACACCATAATTAGCCTTAAAGCCACAGTATATAACTTTTAGCCAAAAAATAGATCAAAATAGTAGCATTTTTGTTTTTTGGGTTTTTTTTTCATTTTGGTTGTATTTTTTACATTGAAAAACTAAAAAAAATGTATCTTTACTTTGAGCAGGTTTGCATCTCCACAAGCCTGACTCTGAGCCTGAAGGAGGGTCTCCTCTGCTTGTTTCCATGGAAATGTTATTTTTCTGGCTATAATATTCCACAGGCATAAAATGTATCTCTCTCCATGGAGAATGTTCAGAGGTATGGTTTTAACTTTCTATTTCCATGGAAACGTGGAATCATGCAGGTTTTATTCTTAATGAACATATAACCTAGTTCATTAAGAATGATTCAGGCGTATTCAGAGTATTAAGTAAGTAGTTTCTAAGCCTGAATCATTGTTGATGTAGTACTTGTTCATTGTGAAATATCTCTAATGCATTTTTAAGGATAATTAACGTGTAGTTATTCTTAAGTTGTTCAAAACATTTCTTTCTTATAGTCCTACTGACAGTGCAGCTGGTACTTTAGCAGAGCTCCGATCCTGGTTCCTTCCAGACGATTTTTGAAGGTCTCATCCATCTCCCGACTCTGCTCAGGGGAGAAGTGGTTCTTCCAGTCTCCAACTTCACCTGGATACAAAAGGGTCAAGCTAAAAAAAAGTCAAAAGACCTTGTTGCTGTGAGGTGAGAGTGCTGGCCCCTGAGCTACCGCGCAGTATATTTAGTGCAGCACAGAAGTGGGCTTCATTCATTACACGTTCTTGCTCAGATTTTTAACATTAACAAAATGAGTTTTTGACTTCTGGAAGAATGAATCAGAACAGCCATTATCACTCGTACACAAAGAAATGCAGTTTGAAGCCTAAATTGTGATCAAATACTGCTAAGTATTCTTTTGATTTTACAAAAAGTAACTGTATTCTGAAAACCACCAAATGAAAGATGAAACTTACACTTATAATCACTCACACACTGTACATTTGTACAAGGCAAAGTGGGTTAAGTCTCTTGCCTAAGGACACAATGACAGAACTTGGTCCAAACTGGAATCAATCCTCAGACCTTTGGGTTTGTGAAGGAGTGGTCTAACCCAACACCCCTGATCAACCCCCCATGACCACAGCTTACTCTGATGTGACTAGCACAGCCTTGGCATAAGTACACAACACTAACCTTTCCTGAAGATGACGTTGCCCATGTTGCCATGGGAGTTGACAGACCGCTCCTTCATGGCGCTGAAGGTGCTCCCCTGTGAGATCTGCTCCACCTGAGCTTCAGTCAGAGAGAAGCCGAAGAACGTGGAGATCTGACGGACTCCTTCACTTAGATTCTACAGAGAAGAAAGAGGACATGCTTTCGATATCCAAAGTTCATAATGGAAATGAGTTACTTCATTTCTCAGACCTGTTTGAGATCCTCATAGGTTACAATCATTACGTTGGGGTCATCCATCTTCTTCTCCCAGGCCAAAGCATGCGTAAAGTAAGAGCCCCATGGCACTGAAGAACAAACACACGTTGGCTTTCCATGCTTTTTGAGGACATTATATTGACTTACATTCATTTCCTGTAGACTGATTCTAACCTTTTTTTTATTTATTTTTTTTAGCAGCAGTTGAGCAAAATACCATATGGCTGCCTGAGGGACTGCTCTATAGGCCTACAACAAAATGGAATGAGTCCAAGAGCGATCCCTGGGGCACTCCTTTGAAGATGTATGAAACTTTACATCACAACACATTGAGCTTATCCAGACCACACTAATGTTTCACGCAACAGTTCATTTACATGCAATAATGTTCTACAGCCTGTGAAAATATGCTTGTAAGATTTGCAGCTTTTTACTTAGACATCAAGTAAAAAAAAAAAAGCAAAATTAATGTCTGGTCTAAAGCAGTGGGTTATGTGGGTACTTTGTTTTGCTGAGTTGAACTTCTACCTCAATATGTGTTTAATGGTGCTGTGCCTGATTTTTACTATCTTAAAGTGATATCTTTGATACCATAATGTGGCATAAAAGCCCAATCATAGAGAGGATGCATGTTTTCCAGTGCTATAAACATATATAAACATAATGGCAAACTTCCATTTTCCAAACACATTCCTAACATCCATATTACTGACCACAATGAGTTTATACAACTTTCAGAGGCTAACCATGGGCCCAGACTGCACACGGAGCAGTCTGATAATTCAAATAATTAAAAGTAACACGAGGAGCTCAGACCACACGCCCTGCAGTCGGGCGCTGGTGTCGCGGTGCTCCGGATTAATTCCGTTGGAAGTCTATTTTTGCCCACTGCCAGAGCCGACCGCAGCCTTTTCCCTTAATAAATGAAAAGTAATGGTGTGAACACTTGGTCTGGTGTGTGCAGCTTCAAAGGCGGTGACAGCAGAGCGCCGCTCTGAGTGTGAGAGTCACATCACGACTAAACTGGTCCCACACAGGAGTTGCAGCTACACCTGGCGCAGTCTGAGTGAGGATGTAAAACAGTTGTTGTTAATGCTAACAACTAGCATGCAAACGATGTACCATAAAAGCGTACAATAAAAATGCTTTATAAATGCAGATAGAACACAGGGGTCTCATTTTGTCCCTAAGACTGGGGCAAGACAAATTTTACTTTATTACACTTAAAAATTGGCTACTACAGCTCCTTCAATTATGTCCAGCAGGAAAAGAAAGTTGAGAACTTGATAGTACTGAACTTGGTATAAATCCTTTAGGACGAAGCATCAGTATGGTCTGGATTAACTCACTGTATCCACAAAAAGTCCACAGTTTCCTCTATCCTGAAAGTACTTCCCCAAGGATCTTTCTTGGCCAAACAATAAATAGATTTTTGGCCTTTTCCAAATGAACAAAATCCAAAAACTACACAGAAAAGACCATAGTACATCCATAGGTCGTTTGCTATTACATAAACTCCCTCACAATATGATTTATAGACGTACTTAGTCTCGCCTTTAGCCCTGATCCTACCATTAAGCTAACACCGTAAAAACGCTTCATTTCATTTAACAGGAGCCCAGAAAGTGTGTGTTATGGGGCTGCGTTTGAGTTGTGCTGGGGGCCCGGGTTGTCAGACAGGCACATGCATTTACTCTATGGGAACAATGAAGTCTTTACAAGCTCGTATTTTTGGCCCCTGTGCGATTTACAAGGCTGTCTGATTCCAGAGCGTGCCGGCCACTGCACACTCACTTCTGGTTGGGTTTTAGCAATTACGTTTGCCCACAAGTGCCTCTAAAGTGGGCTCCGTACAGATGTGGAGTATTGCAGAAAAATCAAGAACATCTGTTATTTTGGGACGACTCAATCATCTGAGTAATACACAAATCATGAAGGGCTTGTGCAGGACTTAGGGTAACCGCTCCCAGATGGGAAGTTTATTGCTTTGCTTATATGAAGAATTATTGGTGGTAAGAGTAGAGACTAGATTAAGTGCTCTACAAATTGTATTCAAGTAAAAGTAATCCCATTTTAAAATATTAGTGGATGTTATATTACACTTTTATGGGGTATTCATTGCTAACACATAATTTAGATCATATTTCATATACCTTTACCATATTTGTACTGTATTTTAAACAGGGTGCCCATGAAAAAGAGACCCCAAGTGCTCTCATTGGGTTCCTCTGTATAAATAAAGATAAATAAATAAAATAAAAAATGAGCGGGAAGCACAACGATAGTAATGTGATAGCGCTCTGAAGGGACTTAGCACGGAGAGCAGAGGGAGGGGAGATTCAGAGCATCAAAAACTAAACTTATTAAACATGTTAATAGGTTGTTTTTGGTGAATATAGCACTTTCAAAACAATAAAAGGAAACATGGTGATCTAAATATGTTATGTGTTAGCAGTTAATACCCCACACCAGTGCAACACCCACTCTTTAAAAAATTATGAATCAAGCTGTAAGACCCACCTTGTTCTGTCGCTGTCCTATCACAACCTGCTAATTTTGTCTCTCAACCAAATGCACTTTCTCTCCCCTCCTTCCTCTGGACACTTAGTGGAGATATTTACTCAAACAAATCCATAGTGTAGCCGTATGTCACCTCTGTCACCTTTGCCCCAGGGTGCTACCCCTTAAAGTAGGAATATGGGTGTTAGGTGAGTGACGGTTTCCAGAGTATGACCAGGATGTGAGCTGGGCCCACGCTCGTGTTTTTTTGATTGAGCCAACCTTCGTAAATATTACTTTTATGAACTGATTGTGTTAATGTTTTGATTGAGGCCGTCCTTTGAATGAACGACTGGGCGTGGGAAGTCGACACCAAAGATATATATATAATGGTTTTATATATTTGATTAAAGTTGATTAGAGCCCATGATCATTCTGTATTTTGGTTTACTATAGTGTTCATGTGTACCACTACCTGCTGTCCTTTAGCTATAGGTTACAGCTTTGTTTAAGTCAGTCTTTTTATCTTCTACCTGAAGAGCTTGGGCAAGTGGACTAGCTCTCTTTATGTTTTTTGTTTTGTATGTCCTGTTTATTTTGGGTGACTTCCCTTTGCTACATACGCTGCATATGTTTACCAAAACATCATAATATATATTTTGTTGGAGTGAATTCCTCCGCGATGTGTTTGCAGTGCTTTGCGTCTTGTTTGGGTTGAAGTGAACTGTTTGCAGCGTGCTCCTGTGGCCTGGCCTTATGGAGGTCGGATAAATTCGGATTGTAACTTGATTATTGTAAACAACGAAGGCATAAAAGTACCGGGGACACCCATCTCTCCTTGCTAAAATAAATTTGTCTTATGGGGGACAACAGTAGCTCAGTTAGTAGGGTGTTTGACCACTGATCTGAAGGTTGGCAGTTCAAATCCCGCTCCCACAAATGAATACTGTCGTCGTGTCCTTGGGCAAGACACCTAACCCACCTCGCCCCGGTGTCTGCGTACACTGGTGTATGAATATGTGTGTGAATGGGTGAGTGGTTCCTTGATGTAAAGCGCTTTGAGTTCCTTGAAGGTGGAAAAGCGCTGTATAAAAATGTGACCATGACCATTTACCATGTTAGTTATATTTCACCTTACAATATTAGTGCCAAACTGTATCCTTCAGTAAACCAGTAAAACTTCACCTCACTCATCTTCGTAACTTGTAGTCTTACCGTCTCCAGACATGAAGTCCTGGAAGAAGGAGTCCCAGGACTTGACGGAGGGCAGTACTGGGTTGTTGTTGGAGAAATGGTAATAGGAGACCAAAGTGTCTTTGGGGTTTCTGAAAATCACCAACATCTGTTTAACAAAATAACACATCACATAAACAGTGAGCTCCTCAAAACTGTGGAGACTGGAATTAAAGGTGCTGTATCTGATCTTTACCGCCTTAAAAACTTGAAAAACACAACTAGTTCATTTTAAATGATTTGCACTGCAATGGTCCAAAGTTATTCCTCACTTACCTTATGCGTTCTGAGCATCCTAATTATTCACCACGATGAGTTTATAAGAGCTTTACACAACTTTCAGAGACCAGAGCGGAGTTTGCTATCACGGTAAAGGTATCACAGTAACAACAACTAGCATGCTAACACGCACTTCCTAATTATTGGACAATAAAATGCTTTATAATGAGATGCAAACAGCACACACTGGACTTATTTTGACCTCAAAAGCTGATTATACATACATCTGTACTGGGGCAAGACACATTTTGCTCAAAAACATTGGGGAAAACTGGGTACATGACCTTTAATTATGTGACAAATATAGAAACATATCTCACTGATAAAAAAGTACTACAATCCCAACTGAGCCTGTGTGTCCAGAGCCGTAACCTGCAGATAGAGACACATACAAGTGTGTCTCATTCTCAGTATATAGACAGGCCTCATGTGAAAGATCAGAACCTTCGGAATTCATTCACTGAGTTGCAGAGGCTGCACTAGCACTGAGTCATGATTGGCTGCAGGTGCTGGGGTTCAGGTGGTGAGTCCCGTTAGGGTTCTTTCCAACTAGTTTTAGAAACTGCCAAGATAACGCCAACAACTTGGCCATATCCAGTGATTTTTGTAATTAAGACTACATCAACTTTAAACTGTGCTAATGACACTGTAAAACCATAGGCAACAATGTGTCCTCTTTAATGGAGGATCCCTGGCTGTACACTCCTGACTCACCTTAGATTTATTTTCGTAGAAGGTGGCAGGGATGTTGTCTGGATGCAGGTGCGTGCCCAGGAATCTTGGTGAAGGAGCGTATTCAACATTCTAAAAAAAATAAAGATGATAAACATTTTAAAGTCAGGTCCAAACACAGCTACAGTGAGTTTACTGTTTACTCAGTTACACAACACTGTGAACTTCTAGAGTATATTTATCACACACTACAATTAACATAACTTCTGCTTTAGTGTTTTTGAAGCAATCCTATTCTGAGTGAATTATTGGCTGTTCTACCCACCATGCAATACTTTATGTTGGTAAATATACTGTAGCGTTCTGGTGTAAGGAAACACGCCAAATTTCTTCTGGTTGTTTATTTTCTCAACACAAGGGCTACCGTAGGCCGTAACACACGCCAAAACAACAGCAAAACAACACCAGTCTCAACTCACTAGAGCCAGTCTCCAAAACAGACCAGTAACTGACCAATAGAAACTTCACATCAACTTGTCGGCATAGCAACCAAATGTCACATACAAAAGCAGTTACATTAACACGTAAACAATTACAAGAACAACAAAAGGTGTAAACTCTGAGCTAAACACAAAATATCAGGTCATTACAATACTATTATGTTTGTGGGTGGATATGGAAATCCCAAAACATAAATCAAACTATGTCCAAAAAGTGACTTAAAGTTGCACTATGTAACATTTTTGATGGAAAGATATCGCCATGGAGATAATACACATACGTAGACATGTTACACATTTCTTCAGTTGTTGCTTAAAAATCCTTTGACATAACCTGCTTTCTCACTGGTCGTTGGGTTGTTCCAGGTAGAACCATAACATTTCCAAAAAAGTTACATGGTGCAGCTTTAAAACCCACTACATTTCAAACATATTTCTTGTGTATCTGTGTAATCCCTCAGTCGTCCAGGTCTGATCCATAGCATATCTCTTGCGTAACAATCTAGTATTTATTTCGATAGTACTCTTACTTCATGTTTGTTTCATAAGGCCCCTGTCTGCACAGAACAGGCCTTGTGTCGTCAGGTGAACTCTGGGATGTACCACTCAACACCCCATCCATCAGACACACATGCACACACATGTGCACGCACGCACACACACATACTCACACGCACGCATGCGCGCACACACACACACACACACATACGCACACACACGCACACGCACACACACACACACACACACACACACACACACACTGGGTTTTCATGCTTTTTGGGAACATTATTGATTTAGAATCATTTCCTGGAGACTGATCCTAACCTAAAGAAGACATATTGCTTGTGTCTGCTATGTAACCTAAGACACACGTGGATCATTATGTCTCTCTCTCTCTCTCTGTTTCTCTCTCTATCTCTTGCTTTCTAGCTATATATCTATTTGTCTATGTATGTATGTATCTATCATTCTAAAAGTATTGGACAGCTGTCTATCTAACTATCTATCTCTTTCTATCTCTTTCTCTCTCTGTCTCTCTCTCTGTCTCGCTCTCTATCTCACTCTTTTTTATCTCTCTCTTCTCTCTCTCTCTGTCTCTCTGTCTCGCTATCTCACTCTCTATCTCATTCTTTTTTATGTATCCCTCTCTCTTCACTCTCGCTCTCTATGTCTCTCTCTCTCGCTCTCTCTCTCTCTGTCTCGCTCTCTATCTCACTCTTTTATCTCTCTCTCTGTCTCGCGCTCTATCTCACTCTTTTTATCTCTCTCTCTCTGTCTCTCTCTCTCTCTGTCTCGCTCTCTATCTCAGTCTTTTTATTGCTCTCTCTCTTCTCTCTCTGTCTCTCTCTCTCTGTCTCGTTCTCTATCTCACTCTTTTTATCTCTCTCTCTCTTCTCTCTCTCTCTGTCTCTCTCTCTCTCTCTGTCTCTCTCTCTCTATCTATCTATCATTGAAATAGTATCTCATTAAACAGCTAGCTAAAATGTAATTTCATTTAAATTCAACAGCAGCAAATGTCACATCTTTTTATAACATCTGCAGCCCAAAGGTTGTGTTTTAACCATAGACTATATCTTTATACAGTCTATGGTTTTAGCAGAACGGCCCACTTCAGTTCCCTGTGATTGTTGGCTTTCTACTTCTCTTGACTCCATTTAATGAACCAGGCCTGTTTGGAAATGGGACGAGAACGCTCTGTGTCTATGGTGTGTGTCTATGGTGTGTGTCTATGGTGCGTGTCTATGGTGTGTCTAAACAAAACCCTTGTTAGGCTGGACCGCATACGCCTTCATAATCCACACTGTTGGTCTCGCCCCCATTTCCAAAAACACAATACGCACAGTGATGCACAATAAACATTTTAATACTTTGTTTTGGATGAATATAGCCTTTTCAAAGCAGTAAAAGGTAACACGGTCTAAATATGTGTTCAAATGAATGCCCTGTAGTAGTAATTGTAATATTCCCTCTTTAAGGGTCCTATATTACACAAAATGGATTCTTGTGAGCTTTTAGCCGTGTTATAATGTTGTTTCCTCATCAAAAACACCTCATCCCAGATCAGAGCTGTGTGACGGTGGCGTACCTTGATGACTTCTGGGCCAAAGAACTCGATGAGCGGAGGCATGCTGGACTCTGCTTTGACTCCTGACGCCTCTGCGATGATCTGACGCAGCACGCCCACCATCCAGTTAAAGCCTGCACAGGAAACAACACCGGGACGGTAACTTAGGGCCATTTTTCATACGATAGTGGTGCTCAAAGACGAGAGAAGAGCCATAACACATTAAAGCGGAACTAAGGAACTTGCAGCTGTCATAACCCGGCTCCAAGTCATGACACAAAATTCGGCAAACAACATATGAAACGAAATAAAGTATATATCAAAGGATGGGGCCGTGACACAACGATAGAGCTCCCCCTGCAGCTCCCTTATGAGAATACACTCTCATATATGTTTAATCATCACGGGGACTTTGAAAATGTTACTTAGTTCTGCTTTAAAGGGCCCATATTACACTATTTTCTGATCTATGCTGTAATGTTATGTTATGTTTCCTCATCACAAACATAGGTGGAGTTGTGTTTTGTTTCATTCGCACATGTTTAACACACAAACCCTGCATATTTAGCTCTTCTGTCAAACTGGAAACACTCTGTTCCACCTTGTGATGTGGTAATACAGGATGTGCTCCACTGTGTTTTTTAAACTCCAAACATCTTCACTAGAATCATTTGGATAATACTGTGTTTTTAAACTCCAAACATCTTCACTAGAATCATTTGGATAATTTCAGTCCTGGAATTGCCAATCTCTACTGAACTAAAGGTACAAGGTAGCTGTTAACTTGAAAATTGTGTCATGACATCACAAGGTAGAACAGGGCATTTTGAGCTTTGGAGATGTAGACAGACTAATAATAAAGGGTTGCTCAAACATGTGTGAAGGGTGGAGGTAACAACATTATAACATGGCTTAAAGCTCACAAGAGACAATTTTGTGTAATATAGGACCTTTAAAAATGATCTCATCTGATCTAGGAAGCTCAGGGTAAGGAGACACCTGAGAATAGCAGGTGTTGTAGTGGGGCACGCTGCTGTTGTCTCCTTAGGCAAGACATTAGTGTGTTGTTACATTACATTATGTAAAGTTATACCATTAAAGCTGAGAAAACATGTTTAGCCTGATTCAGCCCTTTTCTCTCTCCTCTACTCACGGTGCGTTCACTGACATCAGCCTGTGCCCACAATGCATTTACTGACACCAGCCTGTACCCGCGATGCGTTCACTGACGCCAGCCTGTACCCAGGATGTGTTCACTGACACCAGCCTGTACCCAGGATGTGTTCACTGACACCAGCCTATGCCCACGATGCATTTACTGACACCAGCCTGTACTCGCGTTGTGTTCGCTGACACCAGCCTGTACCCGCGATGGGTTCACTGACATCAGCCTGTACTCACGATGTGTTCACTGACACTAGCCTGTACCAGTGATGCGTTCACTGAGACCAGCCTGTACCAGTGATGCCTTCACTGATATCAGCCTGTACCAGTGATGCGTTCATTGATATCAGCCTGTACCAGTGATGCGTTCACTGATATCAGCCTGTACCAGTGATGCGTTCACTGACACCAGCCTGTACTTGCGATGCATTCAGTGACATCAGCGTGTAGCTCAATGTATTCACTGATATCAGCCTGTACCCGCGATGCGTTCACTGACACCAGCTTGCAGGAATCTACTATTGTGGCTGACAAACACAGTGTAACCACTTAACCTGTCATCGGCGTGTGGGCGGGGCAGAGGCTCTTTGGTGGGCGGGGCTATAGGAGGGCAGAGCTGATTGACTCATGGTGCGCAGAAGGAATGTGACACGTTGTCTTTAGCAGTTGTATTTTTGCATTGAGGAGGACACACACAGAGAGATGGGCAGAACGGAGGAATGCTGGATCATGTCAGAACATAGGTGAAGTTGTATCAGATGGTTGCAGGTTCAATTCCCAGACTGTATGGAGCCTTATGTAGAGTTTGACTGTTCTCCTCGTATTCTCCTGTATATCATTCAGGTGATAAACATAAACAATAGGCTAATAGGAGGACGTGTGTCAGGATACGTCCTCCTGACATGATCCTTATTGGAAGATGGGATGGGTGGATTTGCTGTTTATGAGTTGTTTTGTAAAATGCTAATGCAATTTACAAACAACAATTATTCATTCACTCCACACTTAGTGGTGGTAAGATACTATTGTAGCTACAGCTGCTCTGAAGAGAGGCTGCTAATCTGCCCCATCAGCCCCTCTGGCCACCATCAACACTCACAAAACACCATATTCCTACTAGACGATGTGGGTGAAGTGTCTTGCCTAAGGACACAATGACAGCTCTGGCACTGGCGCCTCACTGTGGCATATTTCCAGCTGTCTCCCATCCAAGTACTAACCAGGCCCGGCCCTGCTTAGCTTCTGAGATCTGACCAGATTTAGCATTGACAAGCAGGTCTGGCCACAGCCTCACCTTCAAATTAACTTTTCCAGTGTAAGAATTAATCTGTAAAAATATGAGATCTTGAAAATGATTTTATATTTGATCTTGTGTTAAACGTCTTTCAGATTGGTTTAAATATGTGCTACAGTGAGTAAAAAATGCAACTATAAAAACACCTAAAATATTGAACTATAAGCTATTCTAAATATTTATGAGTAAGTCTGATATTTTTCCTGCCGAGTACAGTACAGTACAGTAGAGTACAGTACAGTACAGTACAGACCCTGACAGGTTGTACTGGATGTTGCTTTTATCAACACTTTTAAACATTCTTGTTGAAGGAATGAACTTCATCAGATCGTATCACTTTTGTAAAGGTTTCTGTGCGAAGAAACACTGGAGATGTCTGTGCTCATGTTTTTATTATGCTGAGTCAACACAATAAACACAAAACTTAAGTACTTTGTAAATAATTCTAAATGAGTATATTGACAGTAGCTTTACCCTCTGATTATGAACAAAGTGCTTGTGTGGGTGGCACCGGCTCATCTCACCTCTGCCCTGCTCTGACTCATTCATTCTATAGTAACGACATTCAAAGGACTCACACATTTCAAACTCTGGTGCATTCCTTCACTTAAACGTACACTGAACTCTTCCATGAGTATTAAATGTACTGTACCTGATCTGAACTGTAACAATAATTAAATTTGTCTTAAAAAAATGAAAAATCAACTAGTTCATTTTAAACTGTTAGCAGTGGTCCAAAGTTATCCCTCACTTACCTTATGCATTATGAGCTAATTATCATATCACCATAATGAGTTTATAAGAACTTTTCACAACTCTCAGAGGCCATGGCAGTAATGCTAACAACAACTAGCATGCTAATTTGACTTTATACTTTGATATATCTACTGGGTCAAGACAACTATCGCTCAAATACATAGAAATAAATCAGTGACAGGGCTTTTAAGTTCAATTTTAAACAGTAAGTAAAAACATATATTTGTGCACAGATTAAAAGTTAGATAAGAAGATTAAAGAGTCAATTAGTTCTCTTAAAGGTGCACTACGCAGTTTTTCTGGTGGAAGGTCTGCCACCTATTTGTCTCCATGGAGATGTTATTGCTTTGCTTGGATTATTTTAAACTCCACACACCTTCACTAGAATCATTTGGATAATTTCAGCCCTGGAATTCAGAATCTCTACTGAACTAAAGGTAAAAGGAGCTGTTAACATGAAAACTACCACTTCATGACATCACAAGGTGGAACAGAGCATTTTGTGCTTTGGAGATGTAGACAGACTAATAATAAAAGGTTACTCAAACACGTGTGAATGAAACAAAACACCACTCCAGGTATGTTTTTGAGGAGGAAACAAGGTTACTCAACACGTGTGAATGAAACAAAACACCACTCCAGGTATGTTTTTGAGGAGGAAACAACATTATAACACGTCTTAAAGCTCACAAGAGTCAATTTTGTGTAATATAGAACCTTTAAACTTTTCTATATTCATGGTGACAAGCAGATGACGACCAAATCTCAGGTCAGATCTGTGGAGACGCGACCCCGCTCACTCTAAGAATTCATATCTTTGAATGGATTTTTGAGCAATAAAAACACCCATAATGAAGAAAGATAGGTACATACTCATAACATCTCCATTCTGCAGTGTTTTAGATTCCACTACTGCAATTCAAAATTCCAAAAAGTAGTAAAACAGAAAGCACAGGTAGGCTACACACCCATTGCAAAGTATTTTTACTCCATTACTGCTCACCCCTGACCTCGAAAGACTATAGTCACTTTCAACAGAGCAATCATTAACGGCTGCGTCCTGCCGTCTACATGGGTAAAGTTCATATGTGAGACAATACACAGTTATGTTACTCTGTCTATACAGTTTCAAATCATTGTCATTAAAAAGGAAATCTGAATGGAATTTTAGACATTTTAGTAAAACACTGTGAGTATATGAGGAGCTGTATTTATGATTAAAATAATGCAAAAACATGTACGCTTATTGATACTTATATTGATCTGCTCAGAAATAACTTGAAATGATCCATAGCAAAAGTTTTAGAGTGAATCCGTTCGTCCAAGAGGCGTCTTCAGTTCGCTCTAAGACTTTTGACGGAATACATTTTTTCTTTTGCGATAGATCAGACCTGGACGACTGAGGGATTTCACAACGACTTGAAATGATGTTTAAAATGGTCTAATATATTTACACACAATTTTATCAATGGGTTAACTGAAAAACACAGTGGTATTTTTGGGTGTTGCCACGGACACAATAGCAAATTAAAAATACCAGGATCATGTAGAGTGGGTTAATACGAACGTTTCAAGACCAAAATTACGAGCCTGACAGCAGCAGTTAGAGAGAGAGGGGCGGCTAGCAGGTTAGTCTATGGTTAAAATGTGCACTTTATCCTGCAGTTTGTTTACAACATCAGGTCACACTTCAGTTTAGGGACCTCATAATAATCGTTTACAACATGGCCACTGGTTATTCAAGTACCCTTTAAAAAATATATCTCGGAATTATGTAACAGTTTAAAATCTAAATTAATCTTGTATCCCATTGAATTACAGAAAATAAGCTGTTCAAGCAACCTTTCTTTCTGTACTGGATTATGGAGATATAATCCGCATGCAGACTTCAGCCTCTACTTTAAACCTTTAGACACACTCTTTTACTCAGCCCTTCATTTCATAACAGGTGATGAATTTAAAACCCATGACTGTTCACTCTATGTGAATTATAAGGGACTACCTCATACACTGCCAGAATCACTTGCTTGTTATCACTGTTCCTCTATGAAAACGTAGGTTGGCCATCGCTGTCTGTCAGAACAGAACCACACTGTATGAACTATACTTATTAGGGACTACTTCATAAACTGTCTGAATATCT